>JAQQSV010002486.1:0-26765 GCA_028646515.1 Pseudochirops corinnae
AATATTGTGGCCACTGTAGTGAAAACTGTGTGGCCATTTTCTGTGATAAGATGTAATGTTGTGAATATTATAATGTTTTGAATGTTTGTCTTGATTTGTAATGGAATAAACAGAGTGTTCACTATATTTTGTAATCTGAACTCTAAAAGCTGTTCACAGTAGCATTCCTTTGGGAATCTGCTGGTGCATGGCATTACACGCTCCTATATTCATCTTCTGCTACCCAATCTAGTTTCTATCTTCTGTGATTTTCATTTTAAAGTTTAAGTTAGAAAAAGTCCCAAAGTGGGTGGAACCAAGATGGTGGCAAAGCACGAAAAATATACAGCAAACTTACCTCTATAAAACTTCTCTAAACAAGCCTAGAAAACATAATAGATTGAATCATGATGGGAAAATCCAAGAAAAGTCATGTCAAGTCATTTTTTCCAGCCTAGATTAGTATAGGGAGACAGAGGTGTGAGGACAATGTGGACAGGGGCTGGCCAGGACTCCAGTGCTGTAGAGCATCCCACCACCTTAGGGACTGACAGAAGATCAAAGTTGTGCCATTGGGCAAGAAGCACTAGTGCAAGAAAATGGCCCAGGGGCTCCCCTAACTACAGCAGGTTGTGGGAGTTAGTACCAACTGGCAGCTCTATCCCTCAGTATCCAGTTCCCAGTCACAGATCCAGTTGACTGAGGAAGGCACTTGTACCCAGGGGTAGCTTCCAGGTTAAAGAAAAATCCAGGCATGAGTTAAAAAATAAGAAGAAGCTGTATTTCTGGGACCCCAGGAGTGGGACAAGGGTCTAAGTTACAACTTCTGGCCTATTCTGAAGATTGTGGTAGAAAAACCAGGACAAGGATCATAAACCAAATGGAGCCAGATGTTCTGTGACTCTGAATCTGCAAAGTTTCTTAGCTAATCAATAGTAACTGAGTCTATCAGCCATCCAAAGAGGGTGAACCCACAGGAATGCTCAGACCCAACTTCAGGTCAGAAACCTACAGAACTCAGATCAGGGGGCAGCAATCAGACCACTTGGGGAGCACTGAACGCTTGCAGACCCCCCAGTTTGAACTGTCCCTGAGATCTTGGAATAATACAACAATCAAAACCTCAAGAAAACAGTAGCAGGACCAGCCTAGATATTTTCTCCAAAGTTCACAGATCCTAATCCTAACATAATTTCCAAAGTCTAGAAGAATGAGCAAACAAACAAAAAAAGAATCTCGCCACAGTTATTATGGTTACAGAGATGCTCAAAATGTCTCCAAAATACCTAGAAGTAAGCATCAAAGAAAAACACACTTTGGGCAGAAATTCAGCTGGAATTCCTTGTAAAAAAGCAAGAGTTTTCTTTTTAAAGAGTTTACAATTCTACAAGTGAAATAAGAGTTCTGGACAAAAAAAATGGAAAAGAAATGAGAGTTATGGAAAAAAGAGTAGGAAAGGAAAGTCACAGTTTGGCACAAATGGTAAAAAAACTTTGCCTAAGCAAAAAACTCCCTGAAAATTAAAATGAACCAAATTGAAGCTAATAACTTCATGAGACAATAAGAATTATCAAAAAATAGTTAGAAGTCTGAAAAATAGAAGTAAATTTAAGTTATAGCAAAAAAATCAAGGCAAGAAAATTTAAGCATTGTTAAGCTACCAGAAAGCCATGATCATAGAAGGAGCCTAGACATCACATTTCAAGAAATCTTAAAAGAAAACTGCCATATCTCTTAGAACCAGAGGGCAAAGTAGAAACAAAGAATCGATTGGTCACTTTCTGAAAGAAACCCTAAAATGAAAACTTCCAAGAACATCATAGACAGAATCCAGAACTTCTAGCCAAAGGAAAAATCCTATCAGCAGCCAGAAAGAAAGAATTCAAGCACCAGGGAACCACAGTCAGGATCACACACAATTTAGTAGCCACCACTATAAAGGAGCAGAAAATTTGGAAAAATATTCCAGATGGCTAAGGATATGGGCTTACAACCAATAACAACTTACCCACAAAACTGAACATAATGCTATTGGGGGAGAAATGAACCTTTAATGAAATAGAAGACTTCTAAGCATTCTTGAAAAGACCAGACCTATATAGAAACTCTAAATTGCAAATATAGGAGTCAGGAGACATATAAAAAAGTAAACATGAAAGAATGATGATAAAGTACTAAACAAGGAAAACTGCTTAATTCTAATACAGGGAAATTATATATTTATCCCATCTGAACATTATCATCATTAAAGATCATAGATGATCATAAGAATGGAATGGAAAGAGAAGTATAGAGGCAAAAAGGGAAAGAAAAGCTAGGGGAATTATCTCACATAATAGGGAGATACAAGTAACAGTCTATAAAAATGAGAAAGAAGGAGTGGGGAGTGACTAACGGTTGAGCCTCTCCTCTGTAATGACCAAAGGGAAATAATATAATACAAAAATATAATATGCACATATGCATATATGGAGACAGAAATATATTTCACTCAACAGCGAGAGAGGAAGGAAAGAGAAGCAGGGAGGAAGAATTTAAGGGAGGATATGTTAAGGGAAGAATTAGTCCTAAGCAAAAAAAACTCTAATTAAGAATATACAAAAATGTTTATAGATCTTTTTGTGTGGCAAAGAATTAGAAATTGATGGGAAGTCCATTAATGGTCAAAATGAATCATATAATATTTTCAATGACCAACATGGAAATTTATTTTACTTGCCTATATATGTTTATAACAGCAGTTTTGTTTTTCTTGCTTTCTCAGTCTGGGAGGAGAGATGGGAAGGAGAAAAGACAGACTTTTGCTCATTAAAAAAAAATAAAATAAAGTTTAAACTTGGTGAATTCCCAGTACATCCACATTGTTCTCTTCAGGTAAATGACATTTTCCTCCTTGTTTCTGACTGAGTCTTCAGAATTTCATCCTTGAGCATCTATTTTTCTTGGGTTGAGTTCCCCTAAAATATTTTACTCCTTGGGATCCTGCTTGTTTTTCCTCTGTACTCTTTGAAATTTGCCTTTTATAACATCTAGGATGAACATCAAACTATACCCAGATTTCTTCTCCTCTATCACAAACTCTAGGATGGAAAAGTCTTCTTTCCATCATTTCAACTACAGGAACCAGTTCCTCCCTGTTGGTGAGAATCAAATCCAGAGTAGAACTTCCTCTTGTTGAAATTATCACAAAAATAAGTTAAGAAATTTTTGCTGCAATGTTCGTTGATGTTTTTCCTGTTTACAGACTTCTGTGAATCCTTTTCTGTACCTTCTGTGGGTAGAAATAAATGCTATCCTCTACCAATAGGCATTTGCTAGCCTTCCAAATTTGTGAAAACTTAGATGGTAGTTAAACCTAATCTATACATGTCGATTATTCTAAAGTTAATTCTTGGTGGAGGAAATGAGCCCAGGAGAAGATGACTTTCTTCGGTTCAGTCCAAGGATTGGAACCAATCTGTGTGAATCTGGAGTCTTTCTAGGAGAAAACTGGGCCATAGGTTGCAGAGATATAGGAGACATGAAGAACAAAGGTACAGTCACTGGAAAGTACAGGAAATACTTAGGGATGATGAGCAATCTAGTTTAACTGGAATAAATGAGTAGAGTTGGATGAGGTTGTACAATCTCCTCCCCTAACTTTAAACAGGATATTTGTTTGCTAGTTATGGTACAGGCATTGTCATCTCTAGAGGGAGGAAATGGACCATGTGGACTCAGGGTATCCCTCATAACCCAGTAGTTTACTGACTCATGCTGTTAGTTACAAAACCATTTCAAGAGTCTCTAATTTTTGACACATTTTGCTGCACTCATGGCACTAACCGTATGTAATCTGCTCAGAATTCTTAATTTCTCTGAGATTTTATTCAAAGGAATATATGAGTACATCTGAGAAGAGATGGCCTTTTCCAGACTGCCTGGGTCCAGAAAACAAACTTTGATTGAAACAAGTTCCCAGGATTTCATTTCCCAAAAGAATGTGTATCCACAACATTGGGTGATTCCACCATGAAGTAAGAGGAAGAAGTTCAATGCCAATGTTCAGAGTCAGAACAGTGCATCCAGGATTGCAATGGTGATATCCAGGATTTCATGTACAAATTATCCCAGGAACCCCTGCATGGTCTTGAAATTCCATGAAACATTGAGAGACCCTTTCCTAAGAGCAGAGAAATGAACCAGAGCAGTATAATAGCAAAAGACATGAACAATGTCTGCACCAAGGCTTTATTTGCCTTATTCTGGTTCCAGAGAGAAATTTTTCCTTGTTTCAGAAGTGAGACTCTTGATGAAGTTGTTAACCCATTCTGCTCTTGGATTTGGGGATAGAATTACATTCATTAAAACATAGGTAAAGAGATATGCTTTGCTATGCAATTTTGCTCCGATTAAATATTTTACTATTTCTTTATCTGTTATTAAGCTTCCATATGAATTTCAAAGACCTTTAGAACTTCCAGAAAACTGGGTAGGGAGATTGACCCAGTTGAATTACATTGCAATTGTCATCTAAAATACTTCTAAGGTAAACCCTTTATCTATAGAAACCCAAAGATGAGTGGAAAATAGGTGCGTGGGTATGTATGTATGTATGCATGCATGTATGCATGTATGTAACTATATGTATGTATACATATACATGCATGCATACACATACATACACACAGATATATATGTATACCTGTGTGTGTATATATATATATATGTACACACACATATGTAAATTATATGCCCTTCTACAACATTCCTGACAGTTTGTCAGCCAGCCTCTATTTAAACTAATTAAAGTTATAGGTGTTCACCCTCTCACAAGGACATTATCTTTGTCTCATTACATTTAAATGACTCGAGTTGGGCTGATCTTTATCGGGATTCACCTGCATGGATTATATTCATTCTAGACTTCATATGCAAATAGAAATGGTATTGTTCACTAGACAATATAGTCACTGACAGTGCAGAAGCCCCCCTCCAGCCTTTAGGTTTAAAAGGGTGGTTGTCATCACTCTCCATGTGATCATTTCTTCCTCTCGTCAATGTGATTCTGCTGTTGTTGATGCTGGCAATATGGCAGATGACATCAGAGACAGACATATGTAATAGCTTTGTCTCCCTTGCCCAATGACTAATCTCTTAATATAATTTCTGACCTGATATCCAGTAACAACCAGATGTCCAGGAAATGGATTTTTTTTTTTAAATTAGACATTACTTTTTAAATGAGTTCAGTCCTTGGATGTTTAACCTCTCTGTTCTCAACTTCTTAGGAAATAATGTATTTTCCCCTAAGCTATTAGCTATTGTGCTTTAAACTTCCATTTTCTTACTTACATCCTGTGTGTAATGAGTATGTGCCTATAAAAGCGATAATAAGAAATTAAATAAAACACTAGAGCAAGATTGTTTCTGGGTTGCTTTTAAAGACAGTAGGGTATAGTAGAAAGAGCATGGGTCAAAGAAAGAATAAATCAAACAGAGGATAGGTTCAGATCGCAGTCCTGCTACTTATAACCTGTGTGATGTTGATGTGCATGCAAAACTAGGCATCAATTTCTTCCTCTGCAAAATTAAAGAATTGGACTATATTATTTCTAATGTCCCTTCTAGCCAAATCTAAATCATCTAAATCCTATGGTCTTTCCCATTTTGTCATCTTTTTCTTAATCTGGAGTTTCATTCTTGTTACTATGGTATCACTGGTACACAGGGCCTAGAGCCTCCTCAACCCCTGCCTCTATCCCAAATCCTTAATATTCATTTAAACTTATAACATTTGGAGGAGTTGGGGGTTAAAACGGATCCAAGAAAAGACTAACTTTTACCAGTTAGTAGAGGTACTTTTCCAGTGGTAATGCTGATAAATGTTTAACAACTGGTTCTCTGGGGAGAAAGTGTATGTGCTGGTTAAGCACACTTCAAAGCTTTATCTGCATTATTCAGATTTTTCCATTACTTTCTTAAGTCTAGACAATGAGCAAAATAATTCAATAATTATTGATTGTTCGAATTGATTCAATTCAAATATTCAAAATAATTCAATAGTAATTCAAATTCTATTGTGTAACTTGATAATTTCTGCGGTGCAAATACATTTACAAATTTAACAACCAGCTCTCTGGAAGAGGTTTGAGCTGGGTCCAGCAAATCCCAACTTTGTTTAATCATTGGAAATTCCTATGTCCCTTGAACATCCAGGGCAAGTCACTGCTTTGTAGCAACACCCTTTCTTCAAATTCCTTGACCCCTGACTGAATTCAATTCTTCTTCCTCAAATTTTTTCAGAGTACTTTTCCTGGACCTCCTTTTTTTGCATTTATTCCATTTTTCTCATACCATAATTATTTGTGTTCAGACATATCCTTCCCAATCCTACATTATTAGCTCCTAAGAAAAACCAATCTGTGCCACACCTATCTTTGTCTCTCCAGTATCTAGAACTTAAGAAATGTTTACTTAATTTTAAAAATTTAATTGCAGGCCTAATTCAATTCCAATTTCTTCATGACTTCCTACTCCTCGACACTCCCCAAGTCTCTGTGCTAGGAATTCAAAGAAGGGACAAAAACCACTGCTTCAGGTGGACAAGATGGTGATTGGAAAAAAGAGAATGAAATAATCACCTAGTCTAATTCCTTCATTTTATAGTGAGAAGACTGATGCCTAGTAAAGAGATGGTACTTGCCCAAAATAAGTGGAAGCACCAGAATACAAACCTAGGTCCCCTGATATAGGAATCTACCATCTCCTGAGGCTGCTGATTCTATTTCACATAGTAAGAGAGTTTTTCCTTGCATTGAACCCAGGTCTACCTTTCTATATGTCTCCACACATTGCTCCTAGTTCTTCCACCTGGGATCAATTAGAATAAATCCAGTCTCAATCACCTCTAAATGGATGATCCCTCAGTGAATGAAGGTCAGCAAGTCTCTGCTTGTTGGAAATGAGCCCTTGGTGAAGGTGCTGTACAGGAGAATCTTGCTGAAATGCTGCTTGGACTCAATGGTTTCAGAGGTCCCTTCCAACTCAAAGACTTAGTGAAGATCAGTCCCTTGGGCAGCAAGAAGATCAAATCAGTCAATATTTAAAGAATACTTAATTCAGGCTATTTACTGGGAAGTTAAAAGCTGGAGCTGAAGCTTAAATACTTTGGCAACTTAATGAGTAGACAGTACTCATTGAAAAAGACTGATTGGGGACAAATTGAAGGCAAATGGAAAGGGGATGGCAGATGATGAGATGAATAGATAATATCATAGAAATACTGAACATTAGCTTGCATAGACTTCAAGAGATAAAGGAGGATAGAAGGGCCTAGAATTCTATGGTCCATGGGGTCATGAAGAGCCTGGCATGACTGAACAGATGAACAACAATTCTCAGAACCCCTTCAGCTCTAAGCAATATAGTCCTAAGAATACTTCTCTTGGCAAATCCCATTCCTAGGATATGAACCATAGAAATCTCTAAATGAAGAACATTGAATTAGCACTGAGGAAACCTTGGTTATCACTTAGTATCTCTGGATCTCAATTTCCTGATCTGTAAGATAATGACACTGGCCTAGATTCTCATCACTTGGAAGTGATCTTACTCTCCTTATGATCTCTCATATTGACCTGAATGATTGCCTTTGTGCATTTCTAGAATTTATTTAGGGTTGTCAGTGGCTAGACAGAGGGCGTGTGGGACTCAAACAGCCCTCTGCTTGGATACTAGCACTGTGCAGAGAGACCGGAAATGAATACTAAGGAGAATATGTCTGTATTAGAGACAGATTTTTTAAAATCTTTGTAAGGGATAATTTTCTCTCTTTCTTTATCTAGTTGCTTAGCATTCGTCCAACAGCATCTATTTGTAGAGGGCTTCCGAGGCCTCACAGATTGCCTGGGCTGAGCTTTCTGACTCAAAGGTTGGCTTTCTATCCACTAAGCCATGCTGTCTCTCAAATTTGAATCTAGTGAAGAACTTCACTGAGGCACATTATAATCTTTAGAGACCTCCTCATTCTAGGGCTTGAGTCCAAGTCTTGAACAGGGGAGAGATGACTGGAGAATAGGGTCATAATGAAGAGATGGCCAGGAAATTCTCACCTCATAATATTATCAATACTAACATTACACAATATTCTATTTAATACATTATTTTCCATTATTAATATACTATACTAATTAATGTTAGTATAATGTATTAAGAATATTAATATTATTAAATAATTAACATTGATTAACAATTATTGGTATTGATATAATATTATTAATTATTAATAGCATTACTAATACTAACTCTTCTATTAAACTATTTGTTCTATTTATTTGTTTCTAAGTTTAATCAATTTGAATAAAGGACTCCAAAGAAGCCAGGAGGCAGAGATGAGGTGGATGAATTGGAGAATGTCTGCTAGTCTCATTCATATTGGATGTCAGAATCCCTTACAGTTCAAATTTATATCTGTTAAGTATTTTTTTTCTTCTATAAAATCCTGTTACGTTATTGTGTAAATAAAGTAAAAATTGCGATAAATTCGTAAAAACTAGTTGATTGTTACATTCTAATTACTGTCTCCACACCTTCCCAGTCTACACCCAGATGGATTATATGTATGTGTGTATTTATGTGAGTGTGTGAGAGAGAGAAAGAATGAACTCTAGGTATCTGAAAATCTGAAATTTGTTTTACCTAAAGAAACCATAGCCTCATTTCAACCTTCAGACACAAATATGAACCCTGTTCTGCCCCCCCCCCCCAACCCCGTTTTTCAAGTCCAGGTCTAAATTCCTTGATTCTTCTACTATTTTTTCTACTTGCCTTGTCCAGCCTAGATTCACAGGCTATCCTTTTTCCTTATCCACACTTGTGGCAGGGGTATTCCACTAAAGCTGAGAGGAAAGGCCCTCTCTCACCCCAGAAATCACTTGGGGCAGAAACTAAGGCCAGTGAAATATGAAACTTCCTAGAATGAGAAAAGAAAGATGGCTCTGAAGTTCTGCCCCACCCCACCTCAACTCAGGAAGGCTTGGCAGCAGGGTGGCTAGGTGGTACAGTGAATAGAGCACTGGACCTGGAATCAGGAGGACCTGAGTTCAAATCTAGCCTCAGATACTTAACACTTACTAGCTGTATGACCTTGGGCAAGTCCCTTAACCCCAACTGCCCTGCATTCCCCCCTCCAAAAAAGAAAAAAAAAACAAAGGAAGGCACATCAGGGCTTGGCTGGGTTTGGCTGGTGAGGACAAGGCTCAGCTCCTCTTGGCTTAGATCAGTAAGGTTCAGCTAAGTCCGCTCACTCTGCATAGCACATCTCTGCACAGCTCACATCATGGCTCTGCATTGCATGGCTTGGCTCTGCATAGCAAGGCTTAGCTCTGCATGCCTATAGTAGTAATGTAATTTGATCCCTTTGTGTTGGCAAAGCTAACAGGTACTTAGCACCTAGTTTGAAATTAATTAGATCAAACCTCTGTTAAGAAACAAAAGGTATGAATCCCTGTTGCTGATGTAACAGGATTTTGATTCTGGAAACCAGCTGAAACTTCTGCTGAGTCCACAGGCCAGCTGGAGCTACTGAGAAGCTGCTTAGATGCTGCTGAGTCTGAGGACCAACCAAGCTGCTGAGGATTTCCGAGGACCAGCAGGAGCTGCAGGAGACTGAGGAAGCATGACTGTGGTGTCAGTACTTTGTCTGTTTGTGGCTTTGTTAAGCCTTGACTTCCAAGGAACAGAGACTGTAAAGGATTTAAGGTGGATTGGACACTGTGAGCTTCAGTGTGGGACAGGAACTGCACAGAGGGCTGGATAAGCAGCTGGGAGCTGTCTTTCTTTGCACCCAGGTGACAGTTTGGTGAATCCAGGTAGGAGCTGGGACCATGGAAGGGAATCCAGGGAATCTGAGAGACTACCCCAAGTTAAGCTGAAAGAAGACTTTACTTAGATACTGTGTACTGACTGAGAAGATTATGATTTACTTGTGACTGAGGGTTGGATGACCTGTGCATTTTCTGATGATTGAATAGTGAATGATGATTGAATAGTGACTGATTTGTAACTTAGGGTGCCCCATGAGTGTAGAACTTTGACTTTTGTATTTTAAGAAGGCAAGCCTCCTTAAGGATGATTGAATGATTGAGTTGATTGAATGATTGAGTTTCTAAGTGATTGATTGACTAAATGATTGTATTTTGTTCAAAACTGTGTGACCACTGTGGAGAAAACTATGTGGCTATTTTTAGTGATAAGTTGTAACATTGTGAATGCTGTATTTTGATTTTCTGTGATAAATTGTAACATTGTGAATGTTGTACCTTGATTTTCTGTGAATGTTTTGCTCTGATTTGTTATTGAATAAATAGAGTGTTCACTATACTATATAATCAGAATCTTGAAAGCTGTTCACAGCACCCATCCTCTGGAAAGCTGTTTGTGCATGGCTTTACAATACCCAGCTCTGCACGGCTGGGCTCTGCACAGTTTGGCTTTGCACAGCCTGGCTTGGCATGGCACAGCTTTGCATGGCCCAGCTTAGCCCTGTACTGCCCTGTATGGCTTTGCAGGGCACCGCAGGGCTTGACACCTTACACTTGGCTCAGTTCCCCACTGTTCCACTTCACATGGCTCCACTCTGCACAGCTCTGCTCACATTAACTCTGCTTGGGCTGTACTGCTCTGTGCTGCTTTGAGCTGCTAGTTTCTAGCTCCCTCCCCCAGCTGCAGGTTCTGGTCAAGTAGGCAAAACCAGAGAAATATGATGGGGTCCCAGCACTCCAGTACCCCTGCTCCCCAGGAGCAGTGGCCCCAGATTACCCGACATCCTGTGCAAACAGCTGGGGCTGTGACTGGATGCTGGAGCTGCAGAAACTCAGCTCTGAGGCAGGCTCCTGTGCTGGAAGAGAAGGAGGAGATGCAGCATTTGAAAAGCTTCACAAACCCTGCACTGTCCCCAGCACCCCACCCCCCTCCTGCCTAGCTTGAGACAAATCTTTTTTGTTTGTTTGTTTTACACCTTCAGGTGTAGGTTTGAGTTCCCCTCCTCAGGTCACATATTTAAAACCTCTAGAAACCTATAATTTGATATTCAATGACTGGGTGACACTTTCAATGTGAATATTCAAAGATTTCATTCAGTTCAAAGGCTTAACAAAATGGACTATCTTCTGCAGAAATCCTGCACAAAGAAATCCCATGGAGAGTCCCCAGAAACAGAGGGTGACATTCTTGAGTGTCCTAGACCTAGAACTAAAAGTAAATAAATAATTTTTAAAAAGAAAAGAAAATCAAGTTTCAGAGAGTTTAAGTGATTAGTTCAAGGCCACACAATTAGTAAGTGGCAAAACCAGGATTTAACCCCAGATCCTATAACTGCATATCCAGCAGCTTCCACTGCACACTCACAATGGTTGGAGTCTGATTGTGTGATCCTGAGCAAATTGTTTAACCTGTGTTTGCCTCATTTTCCTCATCTGTAAAATGGTGTAATGATAATGGAATTTGAACCCCACAGTGGGATGGACTTGTTGATGTGAGGAGAGGGGGCTGAACTGGGAGGAGCTGGTGCCTTGTATAGGGAGGAACCCAAGCAGAGAGAGACCAGAAGAACTTTTGGGAGCAGCATTGTGGAGGCAGAGAGAGAGAGAGAGAGAAAGAGAGAGAGAGAGAGAGAGGGAGGGAGAACTGCCAGCTGAATCTGCCCGGATTGCTGAGGGCCAGTTGGAGCTTCCCAGGACTTTTGAGAACAGCTACCCGGAGCTGCTGATAACTGAGGAAGCATGACTGTAGTTCCGGTATTTTGTCTGTCTGTTTTGATGTTACTTTGTCAGATTTGTCTGCTGATGGAGGTCGTTGCTGTTATTGCAGAAGTCCTGGGACCTTGCTGTTGGTTCAGAAGCCTTGAAAGAGGATTTTCTTGTGCTATGTTTACAGAAATCCTGGAGGAGGATCTTGTTGATGTTTTCAGGGATGCTGGGACTGTATTGATGATTTGTGCTAATTCCTCAGACCTTGTTGTTGGGTCTGGGTTGATTTCACAGGCAGAGAGTGAATTGATGAGGATGCTTCCAATGTTTATCTATGTTGTGTCTTT
Source organism: Pseudochirops corinnae (assembly GCA_028646515.1). Lineage (NCBI taxonomy): Eukaryota > Metazoa > Chordata > Mammalia > Diprotodontia > Pseudocheiridae > Pseudochirops > Pseudochirops corinnae. Next base: position 12,056 of record JAQQSV010002486.1, read on the forward strand.
GTTAAGCTTTGTCTTCCCAGGAACAGAAACTGCTGAGAACTTGCCCCGGATCAAGATGAAGAAAAGACCTCTTCTTGGTTATTGAATGCTGTGATGATATTGTAAACTGGTTGTGACCTAGGGGAGGATGGCCTTTGTGTTTTGTGACTGACCAAATGAATGTACTTTGTTTGTGATTGGAAACTAATCTTCAGTTGGGACTTATCCAGGGGTGGAGTACTTTGACTTTTGTACTTTGTGATTGAACTGAGGACTTAAGACTTTGTGACTCACCAAATGAATGTACTATCCAGGGATGGAATACTTTGACTTTTGTACTTTGTGATTGAATTGAGAACTTAGTAAATGATTGAGTTACCCTGTATGTTGATTTTCTCTTTTCTGTGAATGTTCTGTCTTAATCTGTTACTGAATGAATGGAGAGTTACTATGCTCATAATCAGAACCTGGAAGTTGCTTTTGCTTGGCGTTACAAATGGGAATAATAATACCACCCAATCTCCCAAAGTTGTTGTGAGGATCAAATGAGATAATAATTGTAAAGTGCTTAGTATAGTGCGTGGCACATAATAAGTGCTATATAAATATTAGCTATTATTATTATTGTTTATTCTTTCTGGGTTTCAGTTCCTTCTCTATTAAGTGAGGGTATCAGACTGGCTAATCTCTAAAGTTCCTTCCAGCTCAAAATCCCTTTAACAGTTATAGGACACTCCTTTTTTCTTCCACATTGGCTATAAAGTTTACCTTTCTTAGGGTTGTATTATGTTATTAAATAAACAAGCCCAAACAAGTTTGTACTTTTAGAATGGAGTTCTTAAGCTTTTTTGGAGCATGGATTCATGATAGTCTGGTAAAGCCTATGGCCTCCTTCTTAGAATAATGTTTTTAAATGCATAAAATAAAATACAAAGAATTACAAAGGGAAACCAGTTATTTTTATACACAGTTATCAAAAATTTTCTTTAAAAGTTCATGTGCCTAATCTGGTCCAACCTCCTTATTTTGCAGATAAGGAAATTAAACCCAGAAAGATGAATGATTTGTCCAAAGGCACGGCAGGTAGCAAGAAACGGAACCAGTATATGATCCCAGGTCCTCTGACTACAAAGCCAAGGCTCTCTCCGCTACATCTCAAGATTTCTTCATGAGCTGAAACTACCATAGCCAGAACTAGCATAGTGTGACTGGGCCTTTGCCCTAGGGTGCCAAAATTTAGAGAGTAATGATGCTGCTTTGACTATTTCACAACTGAAATTAGCACCTGGTCACCATGAATAATTATCCCAGTAGACACAGGCAAGGTGAACTTCTCAGGCTGGCACCTACTTGTTCTGTCCTCCTGGGGTGGCCTCTTTGCCACTTAGCGTACCGGAGCTTCAGTTTAAATTGTCCCTTTTGGGATGCTGTCTTCTTCATTCCCCACCCCCACTCCTGTCTCCTCTTATACCAGAACTGAAGTTGTCTTGTACCCCATCCCCAACCCCCAAGCCCATAGTGCTTGCCCCAAGGGATAAGACTTGCTTTTATCAGATCCAGTTAGTAGAATACCTGAACTTCTGATGTTCAGAAATGTTAAACATCTTGCATAACTTTACAAAAGAACGGAAGTTGTGAGGAGGTGTTCTTCATTTGGGGTTTGTGAACCTATCTCTTAAAATATTTTGAAAACTATATTTCAAAATAATTTGTCTCATTTTATGCATTTAAAAACATTATTCTCAGAATGGGTTGATAGTAGTACCTTCAGAGTACAAAAGGGGTCTATGATACCTGAAAGGTTAAGTACCACTGTGTCAATCGACTACCACTTATCGACCACCCACTATGGGCCATACACAGTGCTAAGCACTTGGAAGATGGTGTTTGAACTGAATCTTGAGGGAAACCAGAGATGGAGGTGAGGAAGGAGAGCATTCCTGATGTAGGGGACAGGCAGTAAGAAGGCTTGGGGAGAGGAGATGATGCTTTCTGTGTGCAAGGATATTAATATTGCTGGAAAAGAGGGTAGCATGTACGTATATAAGAAGATTTGACAGGTAGGTTGGAGTCAGGCTATGCTGAGCTTTAAATGCAAAACAAAGACAGGAGCCACCGAAATTTATTGTGTGCATATGGGGTGGAGCCTGCTTGCCCAGAACCTGCGGCGGGGGAAGGCGGGGGGAGGGAGCTAGAGACTTGCAGGGCAGAGCAGCGTTTAGCCCAGCGGTGCAGAGATGAGCACAGGGGGGGGGGTGGGAGGGTGGGGTTAGGAGGCCGGGGTTGGGGGGAGCGGGAGTGCAAGGTGGGGGGGCGGTAGGGAATGGGGGGAGCGAATGGGGAAGAACGGATGGGAGGGTTGGGGGGACGGGGCATGGGATGGGGTTGGGGAGCTAGAGACTTGCAGCACAGCTCAGCCCGAGCAGAATTAAGTTGAGCCAATCTGAGCAGAGCTGTCCTGTTTTTCTTTTGTATATTTTTGTGTTTCTTGTACCAAGCTATTGACTCTGCTCCTGGGGTGGAGGGGACATTGTTCCAAGCTGTAGCTTTTTATGCTGCCATTTTCAGAGCTATTTCTGAGGTCTAGGAGTTTTCTATAAGTATCCAAGGAGAGGTGTGATCACTGCTCTCTTGGGCTGGGCTGTGGTCTTTACCCAAAAGAGACCCCGCTCCCTCACACCTACAAGGGCTAGCTTTCCTTTGGCTGTGGAGCTGTGCTCAGGGTCCCTACTCCCCTGAAGCTGCAAGGGCTATTGCTTCTCTTAGGACTGTAATTGTGCCTGGGACTCCTGCTCTTTTGGGTCCACAAGCACTAACGCTTCTGTGTGCCCTGGAACTGTGATTCAGAACCTCATATCCAGCAAGGTCCTGCACCCTGTGCCTGTAGTGGGTTCCACGTCATCTCTTTGTAACCACTCTCTGCTCTGAGAATTCCCAAAGGTGCCGCTGCTGCCGGCAACAGTGCCATGGAGTGTACAGCACTCTGAGCTGATCCCCACCCAGTTTCACTGACCTCCCGTGCTGATCTCCTAAGTGGTCTTGGGCTGCCAAAATGTCCCATCCTGACCTTTTGTTAGCTCTGCCACTCCAGAAGTCTATCTGAGGCAATATTTTAAAGTCATTTAGAGGGGAATATTATAGGCGTCTGAGTTGCTACCTGTGCTTTGCCGTCTTGGCTCCCAACCAGGGATTTTGTTTTCTTATCCGATCTGTCGCTCTTTTTCATTTTACTGGATTGTTTAATCGATTCATCTTTAAGAGAGGTTTATATTTTCCTCCATTTGTCCGAATGTAGTTTTTCCTTTGTGAATTAGCATTTTTTCCCTCTTCTTCTATAAACATAGTACTTTATCTTCTCAACTGTTTTAACTTAATATGCTCTAACAACTGCCCTCTTTGGCTAGTCTCCCCTTACCCTCAGGCCCACCACCACCATTTGTTATTTCTTCTCTAGTTTTGTAGTTTTGATTTTTAAAATTCTTTCCTTCTCCTTCTCCCTTAGCCAAATAAACCTCCCTTTTTTCTCCCCTTCAATTTATTTTTAAATTGTTTTCAAAATTTCATTTTCTGTGTCTTTTCCTAAATAGGATTTCTTTCCCTTCTGCCTCTTGCAATATTTATTCCTTGATATCTGGATTTGTTTAGCTGACTAGAAGACAATATTCTCTTCTGTTATTAATATGTTTCTTGTTGATTTATCTGTTTTTACTTAAGGTTTTTAACTGAACTTTCTCCTCTCATGATCTTTGTTAATTTCATTCCTCTTTTGTTATGTTTCCCCACTGCTTACATTCAGATTTTCCCCTGTTGTTCATAGTTTCTCCGGGGTAAGGCAGAACCTCAAAGCCATCTGTCTTTCCTCATTCTGGGCAATTTCATATTTCACTGGTCTTAGTTTCTGCCCCAAGTGATTTCTGGAGAGAGAGGCGCATCCAGGATTGGCCTTTCCCCGCAGATTCAGTAGAATCCCCTTGCTACAAGTGTGGATGAGGAAAAAGGATAGCCTATGAATCTGGCTTGGACAAGGAAAGTAGAAAAATAGTATATAGTAGAAGAAGAATCAAGGAATCTATTCCTGTGCTGGGCTGGGGGAGGGGAGGGGGCGGGCAGTGTTCATATTTGTGTCTGAGGGTTGAGATGAGGATATGGTTGCTTTAGGTAGAACAAGTTTCAGATTTTCAGATATCTAGAGTTAATTCTCTCTCTCACACACACAAATACACACCACATATGATCCATCGAGGTGTAGACTGGGAAGGTGTGGAGACAGTAATTAGAATGTAACAATCAACTAGTTTTTACAAATTTATTGCTGGTTTTTCAAGTTTATTTGAACAATAATATAACAGGATTTTATAGAAGGAAAACCACAATAATTATAAATTTGAACGTTAAGGGATTTTGACATCCCATATGAATAAGATTAGCAGACATTCTCCAATTTGTTCCCCTCATCTCTGCCTCCTGCTTCTTTGGAAGTCTTTATCTTGGCCAAAATCTCTCCCTACATAAGAAGCCTTACAGACAGGTATGAGTTTTAGGAGAATCACTTTGGGAAAATCATTCTAAACTGTGAACCCCAGGCTATATTGAGACCTTGAAAAACAATCAATTTGTTGCTGTTGTTGATTCTTGTCTGACTCTTCATGACCTCCTTTGGGGTTTTCTTGTCAAAGATACTAGAGTGATTTGACATTTCCTTCTCTAGCTCATTTTTACAGATGAGGAAACTGAGGCAAACAGGGTTAAGTGACTTGTCCACAGTCACACAGCTAGTAAATATCTGAGGCCAGATTTGAACTCAGAAAAATGAGTCTTTCTGACACTAGGCCAATCAATCAATCAATTAATAAACATTTATTAAGTGCCTACTGTGAGCCAGGATCTATGGTAGACCCTAGGAATACTAATATGTAAGTTAAGACAGTCTCTGCATTCAAGGACCTTATATTCTCTTGGAAAGTGACTGACAGAGACATGAATAAAATAGAACTCTGCCAAATACTGTGCTTTCTCCAGCATCTACCCCCTCACGTATTTCCCTCTGCAACCAAGAAACTGTAAGTGTTTCCTCAATGTCTTTTCTCTCCCTTGCAGACTTTCCTTCTTCTTGGTAGAAGCAAGAGTTCCTTAGGAAGAGAAGGTGAGGAAAGGCCTTCTTTGCTGAATGAAGGTAAGAGGCAGAAATGACTATTATTGCCACTATTTATGCCCCTTTCTTTATACCCAGTTAGCTGCTGCTGTTTTAAAGCTTTCAGAGGCACAACCAGCAGGAATGAAGAGTCCTTGCTGCAGTCCCCTGAGATGACCTCTGTCCCAATGGCAACTGGGAGCAATGTTCCAACTCATATCCTCTCCTCCTTGACTTTTGCTCCCTGTTCCAGATTTAACCAAAGCATCCTGGAATGTCAATGCTTGTCAGGCCCTTGGGAGTCATCTAACTTGGGAATTCTGGACCATTTTTGTGTCATGGACCCCTTTGGCAGTCTGGTGAAGTCTATAAACCCCTTCCTGGGGTAATGTTTTTGAACACATAAAAGAAAAAAGGAAGCCAATTACGTTGAAATAAAGCTGTGATTTTTCCCAAACAAGGTCATGGATCCCTGAAATCTATCTTAGAAATGATTCTGTCCCTTGTCTGGGCATATGATAAGTAAAAAACACCATTTAGGTCTTTATGGGGAGGAACTGGTCCATTAAGGGAGGGTGTCTTGCAACTCTTTTTAAGCTCAGATGCCAATTCTTTCCTTTGCTGGGATCCCATCCAAGATGATACCATCAATCACGGGCACTGTACAGATCCCTGGGGAAGGCTGTTCTCTTCTAAGGACAGAACATTCTTCAAACTTCCTGCGGACTTAGGTGAGTACTTTCTGGTCCTTTACTCTGTGAATAAAACTGTTCTAGAGCTAGAACCTGAATGTATCCCAGGTTCAGAACCCCTGATCTAACACAATTCCTTTTTTTTACAAAGGAGGAAACTGAGGCATAGTGAATATCAGTTTAAGGATAAGGGAAGGGGCAGCTAGGTGGCGCAGTGGATAGAGCACCGGCCCTGGAGTCAGGAGGACCTGAGTTCAAATCTAGCCTCAGATACTTAACACAAAAAACTAGCCCTATGACCTTGGGCAAGTCACTTAACCCCAATTGCCCTACCTTCCCCCTCCAAAAAAGGAAAAAAAAAAAAAAGAAGGAAAATATTAAATCATTTATGTAACTCATATTTATTGTATACCTACTAGGTGTTTAATAAAAACATCCTCAAATAAACACTGTTTCTAGCATTGTGGAATTGACACAGATGTATAAAAGATATGACATGGTCTCTGTCTTCTAAAACTTTATATTTTAATAGCAAGATAAGATGCATACAGATGTAATCAGTAATTTATTTACAATATATATTACAGAGTCAATCTTCAGCTCTCTAAATAAATCACTGATATACCCAAAGAAACCAATTATTTGCAATAGAAATCACAGTTATAACATTTATAGACCTATACTTTTCAATATGTAACCTTTGTGTTAGTGGTTCCTTCTTATTATGAAAAGTGGCTAGCATATTTTGGGGACCTCTCCTTTAACTGACTTATTTCCTCCATCCAAGAAGAGTTTGATAATTTCAGTATCTGGTGTAAACCCAAGGGTGGCCACCTTCTCACTAATCTCACTAAGCTAACCCAGTTACTTCCTTTCTGGGTGAAACTGGCCCTCCCTCTAGGGCTGGCTACTAGCTCTCCATTACAAGGTCATTTGCTAATGAGGTATTTACATATAGAACACCTTTACTTCCACAGCAAAAAACCAGAAAGGTCTTACATATGAGCACAAATACTCAATGCTTAAAGAAGAATAACTTCCTTCCATCCCTCAAGGATCTGTAGGGTGCCCATGACTGACAGTACTGTCCTGGCTGGGGTCCTAGCAAGAAAAAAGACCAGCATGTGAGCTCATAAGGAGTCACAATACACATCCCTTTAGTAGGCCAGTGCCTCCCCAAGAGGATCTGCATGATTAAAAAAAAAGTTTACATTATTACCTTGAGTGGGGTGCCAGCAAGAGGAAGAAATAATATCTAGGATATATCTTATGAGGTCTACAACATTTGATGCGGGAAAAAATACATCTTTATTTCAACATGATTGCCTTCCTTTATAATCCTATATATTTTATTTTTGGGGTTGATAGGTTTCACCAGCCTACCAAAGGGGTCCATGACAAAAAAAATGCTTAGGAATCCCTGAACCGGACAGCTCCCAAGGCCCTGACAAGCATCAACATTCCATGATGCTTTGATAAAACCTGAAGCAGGAAGCAAAACTCAGGATAGAAGAGATGGACTGGAACATTGCATGGGCAGTGGTGTAACAAGGAACATTGATTCCTGCTGATCAAGCCTCTGGAAGCTGAAAGTATAAATAACAGTATAATACAGCTAGGTCCTGATTAGTGCTAATAGTGAATCCTCTGAAGTGGTTACTTGGATTTGGATTCCCACTCTTCCAAGTTATAATGAAGTAAAATATGGTTATTGGTTCTACCCCACTGGAAATATTCAGTGTCAATTCAAATAATGGGACCACTTCAGAGGGTTCGTTATTAGCATCAATCAGGATCTAGTGGTCATGATTTCTGCCTCTTCCTTTAATTCACTGAATGAGGTCTTACACAAACACTTCCACTCTTCTTGAGTAGTAGCAACACTCTTTCCTACCAAAGAGATTTTCAAGTCTAATGACTAAATCCTAGCAGATGCAAAGGACGTGTTCTATAAGAAAAAGTAGAATGTCAAGGCTAGAGGGTCAGACCGAATGACCCTTTAAGGGAGTGACTGTTCCCTTGTCTGGGGCATAGATCTGCTCAGAGTTCTAAGGAAAATAGTTCTAATCAAATTAGGTTATAATTGTAAAACACTTAGTATAGTGCCTGGCACATAGTAAGCTCTATATAAGTGTTAGTTATTATTACTTAGAATTCTACGAATGTGACAAACTCTAATATATCTCTCTATATCTGTATCTATCTATCTATCTATCTATCTATCTATCTGTCTGTCTGTGTCTATCTATCTATCTTTCTATCTATCTATCTATCTATCTATCTATCTATCTCTCCATCCATCCATCCATCCATCCATCGAAGGGGGGAAAGCAAGATAATTGGGGTTAAGTGACTTGCCCAAGGTTGACACTAGTTAAGCGTCAAGTGTCTGAGGCTTGATTTGAACCCAGGTCCTCTTGATTCCAGGGCTGGTGCTCTATTCACCGCGCCACCTAGCTGCCCCCAAACTCTAATGTATTGGAGCAACATGGACATCAGAAGTGTCCTATAATTATAAGACAACTGGAATTTATCTAATTATGATTAGAAGATGAGAATTTGGTTATTAACAATGAACTAAGGTTGGAGGCATGCAATCATTCACAGAAAGAACTCAGAGTCTGAACCCAGAAAGATAAGAGCAGAGAGGAAGAGGTAACAAGATAGATTTCAGAACTGCATCAGCTGAGCTGGAAGCTGAAAGTGATGAATACCATAGTTACTGCTGAGCAGTCTATCCATATGAGCAGAGAATCATAGAATTCATCCTGCGGATTGACTGAGATGCCCTGCCCATTGAGGTGTCAGTCAAATACAGTGTGAGTGGATCAGCTCAGCTTAGTAAAGGCAGCATCCGCTCAACACAGAAGCTATGATCATCAAGAGACTTTTATGGACAGTTCCTGAAACACAAAGAGGATACTGAAATTTACAATTTCAGACTTCAGAGTTGTTCTAAATACATTGGCTTTCCAAATGGTACCTAAGTGGTGCAGTGGATAGAGTTTTGGGCCTGAAGTCAAGATGACCTGAGTTCAAATCCAACTTCAGACACTTACTACCTCTATGGCCATGGGCAAACCACTTAGCCTCTATTTGCCTCAGTTTCCTAAACTTTAAAATGGAGATAGTAACAGCACCTAACTCATGGGGTTGTTGTGTGGGTCAAATGAGAAAATCTTTGTAAAAACACAAAACAGTGCTTGTCACAAAGGTGCTGTTATAAATATTTATTTGCTTCCCCTTCCCCAATACTTAGATGTATTCACCACACATCTTGGTAGAGGATGCTTCTGGTATGCAAGACAGGCATGCAAGCTCAGGCATTTTGCCTTTTCCCATCATTCCTTCTTGGGACAGGTTTAGAAGGTAGTCCATTCCCCAACGGGCAAAGCTGAGTGTTTTAGATAAAGGGAAAGTCAAGGTCCTGAGGTACTGAGAATAATTGGTACTAGCCATTTGAGGATGGGGGCCAACCAGAAAGGAATAGTTAGCTCTTCTCCTCAGTCTAATGTCTTCTGCCTTCATACATGCTATTCAAGGCATGCCACTACCATTGCTAATCACTGGGACTTTTCCAATCTTCTTTATCCAATCTCTTATGCTATGTAGGAGTTCTTTTTACAGTCTTCTTATCTAGACTTCTGTACACTTCCAGTAATGTGAAACTCACTATTTTTTTTTTTTTGCCAGTTCATTCCATTTGCAGACAGTCCCAACCTGTTAGAAAAAAATTCCTTATATGGAAATGAAATCTGCCTCCTTGTAACTTTCTCTCATTGATCCTAGCTCTGCCCTCTGGAGCTACACAGATTAAGTGTAATCCATGTTCCATATGTTCCCCAAATACAACTTAAAAATCTGTTTTAGAATCAGGTTTGGTGCAGTCAAGGAGCTAGTCAGAGACAACAGATGGTGCAAGTTTTGTGAGAAATCAAATCTTTCAAAATCTCTTCCATTTGAAACATTAACAGACAATCTTACCAAAGTCTCTGGGAGTTACTGAGGACCTTATTAACTGAAATAGCTGCCAAAAATTAATGCACAGGCCACCTAGCATTTCTGAGCGAGAGCCTACAAGAACCAAGTAGGTCAGGTAAGACAAGGCCATATTGAAGATATGGCGAAGGTGGGTCTGCTCCAGGTGAAGTGCCTGTAGGATATTGGAGCTATTGGCTTATGTTGCAATAAATGATTGTCAGGGTTGGGAAAGAATAAATTCTCAGGAATATGGTCTTACCATCCTTGTTTTAAAAGTACCATAATATTCAATTCCATTAAGATGCCACAATTTGTTAATTCATTTTCTGATAGGAGGATATAAAGGCTGCTGTCCATTTTTGCAACATTTTACAATAAATTTTATTGACATCATTTATTTTTACATCATCTGGTTTCACCCTGCCTCTCCTTTTTCAGAGACTCATTCATGCTTAAGAAAAGAATAAAATCAAATAACAAAGAGAAATAAGAGGAAAACCACTAGCAAAACTGATCAATCCATTAAAGAAATCTGATGTGATAACACCATGTTTCATACCTGTGGACCCTGATCTCTACAAGGGATATAGGGAAGTGTTGTCTCATTAGCTTTTCTTAGGTTGTCAAACTTGTCCTTTTGAATTTGGCATCCCCTACCCCGTTCATTCCTGTTCATTATTTCTTATAACACAGCAGAGTTCCGTGCCATTCCTGGACTGTGAAGTATTTTGTTTCCATTTCTTTGCCATTACAAAAGGTGCTGCTATGGGGAATATGAGGCCTTTATATACATATATATAAAATATGTATATAATATATATATATATATATATATGTAAAACATCAGTGGAATCTCTTAGTCAAAGTATGGACATTATAGCCACTTGCTTTCCATAACTCTAAATTGCTTGCAAGAATGATTGAACCAATTTACAGCTCCACAAACAATGCATAAGTGTGTCTGTCTTTCTTTTTTTATACTTTCAGTTATATTAATGCGTTTTGTTTTTACATTACATACATTTATAGATTACTCTCACTTCATGAAAGGTCTCATGACCTCATCTATTAGTTCATGCAACATTTCACATCTCTAGCAACTTCCCACCTCTCTATTATTTTCAATGAATAAAAATCTATTTTCTCTTCCCACCTCATACCTCAATTTTAAAAAAAGAGAGAAAAGAAAGAAAATTTCTTACAACAAATATGCATCATCAAGCAAAATATGACTGTGCACAACTGTATGTAACATATTCAATGGCTGTATACAAAAATATAGGGTTTGTACCTCCACAACCTACATCCATCACCTCTCCATAATGAATAGTACAGTTCATCATCACTCCTCTGGAATCATGAATGGTTATTGTCTCAATTATAGTTCTTATGGCCTTCATGTTGTTGTTGTATAAATTGTACTCTGGATGCTGCTCATTTCATTCTTTGTTAATTTGTAAAAGTCCTTAAAGTCATGGATTTTTATAATATTGATGTTATAGTATAAAAAAAGTAAATTTGGCCACCCAGTTTTGATTGTTTTAGGATCTCTGTTCTTCCCTTTCACATCACTGTAGTCATTATGTATATTTTTCCCTGCCTTGGCTTACTTTATTTTGTGTTAGTGCATGTAAGTTTTTCCATGTTTCTCTGTTTTCGTTGCATTTGTCACTCCTTACAGCACAGGAATATTCCCTTACATTCATGTGCCATCATTTGTTTGGCCGTTCCCCAATTGATGGCATCTATTTTTGGTTGCAGTTCTTTGCTATACCATAAAGGGCATTCTTAAAAGAAAAGAAAGCAACAAATCTAAACACAGGCTTCCATATAGTAGTGTCTTATCATTAATAGCAAAAGTTGCTACAGATATAACATAGAAATAAATAACATACTGCTTACAATAAAGATGGAAAGGGAGGGAGGGAGGGAGGGAAGGAAGGGTGCATGTGCATCTCTTTTTCCCTATTAATCCTCTTTTTCCTCTCTTTCCCTCCTCCCACCAGAAGAGGGAGAGCTTTAAACTGGATAGGAGAGAGATCTGGCTGGACTAGAAAGGCTAGCTTAGGGTTACTGGGGTGAATTGAGGGGAAACTAGGTTGTAGCTTTCCAAATTAGCCCGGATATCTGAATTTGAGTATCATTGTATCAGATGTCACAAGGACCCTTTTCAAAATCACAAGGTAAACCATATTCATCTTTAGTGATCTTCCATTTCTTTTCTGAACCTTCTTTTAATCCCTGTTTCTTCTTGCCTCTCCATCTTCTACCCTCAAACACCCAGAATTCTCATAGAGTCACCTTGCTCTCCAAAACTGCATTCCACATAGGCCTTTCTTCCAAAATTCTTCATTCTTCCTCGTTATCCTCAAAGAAAAGTCACATTCATGCTCTGAGTAATTGTCTAGATATAAGTGTGATATTTTAACCTGGATCTGTTATTTCATTAGTGTAGGGAGCTTCCAGTATGGAAATTTTCTATATTAATGCAGACTAGCAATTCTTATTTAACTTTTAGTCTTTGAAAGCTGCCTGAGACTGAGGAATTAAATTACTTGGCAAGAGTCCCACAACTGATACATATCAGAGGCAAAATTTGAACACAGATTTTCCTGCCTCTAAAACCAGCCCTCCTACCACTCTGCCAGGTTGCTTAATAGAGACTGGTTATCTGTCTAAATTAAGTCACATTAAGGTATGAGTAAGATAACTCTTCCAGGTAGCATTTTATTTTTAGAGCCTACAACCACAAGGCATCTCTGAATAGTTCAATGTATGGAAGAGATTTTGCTAAGAGGTTGGAGGCAACCTATTATTTTATGTGCTGTGTTTCTCCAAGACATATACTTATAAAAAGATAACAGTTATTTGGTATGTTATGTGCTTTTTCATGAGAAAAGAGGCACAGAGATTCATTCCAGTTTCAGTCTATGTACTGACAAAATGAGCACCAGATTTATTTCCACTGTGATCTGAGGGATTTCATTGTGTTATAGGAAATATAGGATCTTATAGTTGGAAGGTGTCTTGGTTCAAATATCTCATTTTTGCATTGTGGAAACAGGCACGGAGATGCTGAGTGATTTACCCAAGATCAAACAGAAAAGGAACTTCAGAATTGAAGAGTACTTCAACAGAAACCCACTACCAGCCAAAGAGGCCCTTTCTACTTTGGGATAGCTCTAATTGGGAGTTTTTCCTTACATTCATCCCAAATCAGCATCTTCTACCTATGAGTCCTTGCTCTGCCCTCTAGAACCAGCCAAAACAAATCTAAGACCTCTTTCATATGACAGCCTCCCAAGCACTTTAAGATGTTCTCCATCTCCCCAGCCCCAGCTAAGTCTTCTCTTCTCCATTCTGAAATCCCTAGATCTTCTGCCTTACCTTCAAATAGTATGGTGTTGCCTTCACCATAGTAAAGCAAGTGAAAGGGTGGAGATCAGTGTGCCTTGGGGGCAGTTAGGGAATAAAAACAAACAAATAAATAAGTACATATGTGTCATTCTAATATTGCAGATACTATATTTAAATAATATAACTAAGAAAAAATAAGATTAAAAAATAAAATCTGGAAAAAAGCCCTCTTAATAAAGTCATTCCTCTGCTGAGTGAGGAGAGCAGAACCAAGAGAACTTTGTACACAATTACAGACACATTGTATGTGTGACGACTAACTTTGATAGACTGGGCTCCTCTCAGCAATGCAAGGTTATAAGACAACTCCAAAAGACTCATGATGGAAATGGCTATCCACATACAGAGAAAAGAAGTACAGAGTTTGAATGCAGATTGAAGCAAACTACTTACTATCTCTCTTTTGTGTTTTGTTTCGTTCCTTCTTTCTCATTGTTCACCCCATTGGTTATAATTCTTTACAACTCGACTAATGTTTAATGCGAAAGTATTTGTAGAACCTATATTGGATTGCATGTTGCAATCCAATATAGGGGGAGAGGGGACGAGGGGGAAGGAGAGGGAAAGGGAGAAAATTTGGGACTCAGGGGATTGTGGAACTGAATGTTGTAAACTAATTTTGTTTTTAAAAGGCAAGGAGATAAGAAAAAAAGAGTCATTCCTCTCTGCTCAGGAGAGCTTGCTATCCACATCCTTGTGTTCTAACCACTATGTTTATCAACATTTTTTAGACTCTCTACAACATATTTCTAAAGTGTGGTGTCCAGAAATGAACATGGTGCTTTGAGATGCAGACAGATAAAATAATTGTATTATGGGATCATTGCCTCCCCAGTTGTGGGCTTTTTTTTCTCTTAATACAGTCCAAGATCACATTAGCTTTTGTGGTTGCCATATCACGTTGTTGACCCATATTGAGTCTATGAAGACCCACTGATCTTTTTCAAATATACTTTTGTTTAATCACACCTCCCCTTATCTTTTATTTTGAAGTCACTTCTCTAAACCCAAGTATAAGACTTGCTCCTTATTAGATTTTAACCTTATTAGATGTGGCCCATGGTTCTAGCTTATTAAGATCTTTTTGGATCCTGACTATTTAATCCAACATGTTAGTTACTCCTCTTAGTTTTGTGTCATCTAAAAATTTAATAAGCGCATCATCTATGACTTCATCCAAGTCATTTGTAAAAAAATGATAAGCAAAATAAGACTAAGGAGAGATTCTTGATTTATTCCACATAAGAATTTTTCCAAGTTAACATTAACAAATTAATGACTATTCTTTGGGTTCATCTATTCGATGAGTTTCACAACCAGTTTACTATATTATAGACTCTTGTATCACTCTATTTTCCCCAAAAGAATAATGTGAGATAAAAATCTTAGTATCTACAACATATTTTTTATCTGCTAACCCCCCCCCCCCACCCCTGCCAGGAAGTTTAATATCCCTGTCAGAAAAGGAAATGAGGTTAACCTGGCATGACTGGGTGTCAATGAAATGACG
>JAQQSV010002487.1:0-13225 GCA_028646515.1 Pseudochirops corinnae
AGGAGAGAATAGACTGGGGGAGGGTGGACACACTGGGATGGCTGTTTTGGTGTGGTGGGTGGGGGAAAGAAGGGGAGAAAATATGTAACTCGAAATCTTGTGGAAATGAATGATGCAAACTATAATAAAATTAAAAAAAAAAAAAAGAAAAGGATTATGGCCCATGTGCTTCCATACTGCATTTATCTTCAATTTACATCTCCTCTTTTCTGACATTTTATCTTGTGAATTCCAAAGCTGAACACACAGATCACTAAAGCTATTTCTGAAGGGTGAAAGCAAACAATATGGACTTGGAAAATTACAAATATAAGCTGCCCATTTGCCTCATAAGAAAGAGGATAAGCATTTATTAAATACCTTTTCTGTGCCAGGGACTGTGCAAAGCTATTTAAAAATTATCTTATTTCATCTATATAACAACTCTGGGAAGTTGCTATTATTATCTCCATTTTATAGATGAGGAAACTTAGGGAGATAGAAGTTTAAGTGATTTGCCTAGGGACCCACTGTTAATAAGTATTTGAGGTCACATTTGAACTCAGGGTCTTTCTGACTCCATGTCCAGTACTCTATCCACTATGACATCTATTGCCTTAAGGAAGACTCTATTTCTTGTTCCCCAAAATGAAAGCTTCCTATTTTGATTTCTAAAGGTGCACAGATTTGGGTTTTATGATGAAAAATGGTTTAATCCTATATTTTTCATTTCAAAATCTGTTGTTTTGCTTGTGTCATTTTATAGAAAATCTTATTAGCACTTAAATAGCACAAAAAACAAGGATATAGCTTTCCCATTTTTATGATTCAGAATGTTACATCAGCATATCTATATTTGTTTAGGTTGTATAATGATGCAAAACATTTTTTGTATCAAGTGTATTTCTAAATCATTTCTTTACTAAATGACATAGAGCTGGTAGGCACTTATCCAATTTCAGCTATGAAGCAGGTAAGCTTCCATCTTTCCTCATTAAATGGTTTCATCAGTTGAGATTCTCCTAAAGCAAAAATGGAGTCTGAAAATAATGTCATCCCTGAATTCATCCCACTGAATCATATTATATCTGAGGCCATTCTAGAACTAGGCTGTGGAAAGAGAGGATGATTCTGACCATGCTTTGTAGGCTCTTAATCAGGTTTCATGGGTTGTACTACTAATTTGAAAAGTTTTTTTTTGTAACATAACAATGGAGTTGGGAGGGATTCTAACATGGACATACTATATTAAGTACAGTATTTTCACAAGGTAATAGTAAAATCATGTTAGAAATTGAAATTTTTATATCAGGTAAAACTGTGATTTGTTGACATGATAAAACATGTTCTTTTTTTCCAATTATTTTAAATATGGGTCTTTAATAGGAACCTAGCTATTGTAACAATGAAGACACTAGATCCATATGAGTTTCACTTGCCTTCTATATAAAATGGGGAATGGAATGAGTTGATCTAAGCTCCCTTCTGACTGCAAATACTATCATAATCCAAATTGAGTTTTGGGTTCAGTAAAATCCCCAGTTTTGTTTTTTCCCACACAATGTTCTTACTGTGTCTCTGCTATACTACATTTGTGCTGTTGATTTTTTTTTTAAATGCAACATCTTGAAAATAAGAAAAGCCTCAAAGGTGACAAATGCATTTTACATTAATAAAGGAAACATTTTTCTTTTCATTCAGCATTGTTCCACTTCCTTCCTGCATCCTTCTATCCAGTCAAACTTGTCTTCTCTCTGATTCTCAAAAATGAAACTATATCTGTGGTCACTGGGAAATTTTGGATGTTCATATATCTAGAACGAACTCCTCTTTACCTCCATGTCACAAAGTCTAAGGAGATATTGTTTACATTAGATAGCCAATATGAAATGAAAAGAAGGAGTGGAGAGGGTTAACAGCAAGGTGATACCCAAGATAAATAAGGAGATAATAACAGAGAACCTGGTTGTTCACACAAAATCAAGCCACTGAACCAAGATAATGTCTATATGTTCAAGTTAAAAAAACAAAATAAAACAAACAAACAAAAAAACAGGTACACAGATATATTTGTGAGTCTCCATCCCTCATATCTGAAATATCTTGTATAATAACATAAGTATTATGAGGTTAGAGGAAAAAAATGTCCATTTTTTTAAGACAGAAAAAAGTCTGCAAACTATAGGCCTTGAACTTGTGATCTTGACCTTGATTCCTGGAAAAAATTTAGAATGAATTAAAGAGATGGCTGGTGAAGTTCAACATTTTAGGCTAATCTTAATTCCTTTTTTTTTCTGACCAACTTAAAAAGTTGGCAAATGAAACAAATGTCAAAGATAAAACTAGATTTTCAGAAATTGATCCAGTATCTTATATACTTCTTATACAGCAGATAGAAAGATATGAACTAGGATAATGATAAGATTCAGTGGATTCATAAATGATTGAATGACCATACTCAAAGAGTATTTGTTAATAGTTCAATGTCTACTTGATAAGAGATCTCCAATGTAATGATTCATGTGCCTGATGCATGCTTCAAGTTCACTAAAAAACACATATGTTAAATGATTAAAGGATTAGACAAAAGATAAAAAAGATGGCATGCTTATCAAATTTTAAACATGACACTAAGATGGGAAGTTTAGTTAACATACTAAAGGAAAGTAAGGACTCAAAAAAGTTCCTGAAAGGTTAAAGCATTTCCCTGAATCTAAATAAGATAAAATTTAATGGAATAAATGTCATGTCTTACACTGGGATTAAAAAAATGAGTTTCATAATTACATAATAGGGGGGATCTGATGAGAGAGAAGTTTGTTGGGGGAAAAAAAATTGTATGGAGGTTTCAGTGGACTGCAAGTTCAATATTTCCATCATATGACATTCAAAAAGGCTAATTCTCTTCTGTGCTGTGCATTGAGAAGACTTTTTCCATGAATAAGGTGATAATAATACCTTTGCACTCTGCCACAGTCAGAGCAAATCTTTACTGCCTAAATTCAATTTTATGTATCCTATTTTTAGGAATAAAAATAATATACGGAAGAAAATCCAGAGAAAGGAAATCAGGATGGTTAAGAGCCCTGAGACCATGTCATATGAAAATTAGTTGAATGAACTGGATATTCTGAACCCAATGAAAAGAAACTTGGGAATTGGAGGGTAGAGAATGATATAGTGACTTCCTTTAAGTAAAAAATGGAATAGTTTTTGTAGGAGTGATTAGACTAATCCCATTTGACTCTAGGAGCCAGGAGCAAAGATTGAAAGTTGAAATGAGGCTAATTTAAACTTTAAGTATTAACAGTTAGAGACATACCAAAGTGTAAAAGACTTCCTCATCACAAATATGGTGAGATCTCTCTCATTGTGGTTTTCAAGTAAAAGCTGGATAAACATTATCAGGTATGTTATAGTGAGAGTTCTTTTAAAGGGTGGAATAAATTAGATGGTCACTGATGTCCCTTCCAACTGCCAGATTCTTTGTTACTGTATGTTTCTGGAGATGGAGAGGAAGAAGGAGAGAGAGAAAGAGAACGGTCAACTTTAAAATCTGCCAATAGGTGACATGAAATATTATTATGTATTTAGAAATCAGGGACTTGGCTATAATTTGTAACATGGGTTTGCTACAGATTCCTCAGGAAAGACTGGTTCATGCTTCATTTCTCTATTCTCTAAAAGGAAATCTTTTGCCCAAATTAAAGCTCAGTCAAACTTATTTTGAAAGAAATAAGAGAACTTCACCCAAATAGGTGATTAAATATAAAATATTGAAAGTCAAATAAACAATATTATATGATATGGGGGAAAGAAAAAAAATTGAGTTTAAACAAAATATATTCGGTTGATAAATGGATAATATAGCTATTTACTCAAACAACCAAAAGATAACCTTATAGATGCAACCTCTTCCCACCCCCAAAAAAAGATCCCATTTAATATTCTGGAAAAATGTAGAATTAAAAAAAAATTGCTTCTAAAACTAAGTGTCTTTATTTAAATGTGGACTCAGCACATTTATTTCTTTTGTGGTTTTGCCATATTAGGATTTTAATGAGGCTTATCTTTCTTTTGAAAGATAAAGATGAATTTGATTTATTCTGCTTGCCCCCAGAGTGCAGAAACAGGACAAAAAGGTCACAAGGTTAAAAAAGACAGAGGTATTGTCTTCCCCATCAAGAGAGGTTTTCAAATGGGTATGGTATGACAACTTGTCAAAGATGTGGGAAAGGCAATTGTTATTTAACTCCACATTCTAAACTAAATGTCTGAGGTTCTGTACAACTCAAAGATTCAGTGATTCTGTAAATTATCATTTATGAATTTCATCTTTCAGGATTACTTGTTTTGAATATAATTCAGTGCCTTCCAAAATCTTGGGGGGTGGAGGGGAGATCCCCTTGGTTTTTTGAAGATTTTTTTAATGTTGCAAAATAGTTATTGAGGAGGCATTTGAGGAAGTCATAAGGGGAATTCACCAATAAAATTAGAAGCTTAAACTCCTTAAAGCAGGTACCTAGTTTAATACTTTAACAAAAACAACAGTAACTATTACAGTATTACTTTAACTGTTCTACAGAATTGATACTAAATAAAGATTAATTCATTCATTTTGGACATTAATTTTGTCCTAAATTTAGGACAGTTTATGTAGTGTAATGGATGGAATGCTATAGAGGGAGACCCTATGGGTAAGTCTCAGCCTTTCTGAATCTCTGTTTTTTCCTCTGTAAAATGGGACTATGGTACCTACCTTAAATCATTGCTGTAATAGTCAGATGAGATACATGTAGGGTTTTGCAAATGATTAAATCCCTATTTTATTATGAACTATTTTTTATTATACCTGAAGAAAGTATGAACCCTAGAACAGGCTTAGAAACTTATGCTGAGGTTGGCTTCAGAACTAGAGGAAACCAGAAGGTTAAATCTGGGATGTAGACATGCAAAGAACTTTAGAGATCACATAGAAAGAGGGGAGAAGGAGGTGGGAACAAGCACTTATTAAGTGACTACTATGTGCCAAGCACTATGCTAACTCTTTTACAATATTATCTCATTGGAACAACTCTTTTGTTTTGCACATAACAGCACTAAACTTAGAAGACTTGAACAAGGTTCTACTGGTAAAAAGTAGCAGTTACAGCTCCTGTAATTCTCACTCTAAACCATGTTGCCTTTAAAGGAACTATATGAACTAACTAACAAGCTAAAAGGCAGTTAGAAATTCTGGTGGAGGGGGGTGGCTAGATGGCGCAGTGAATAGAGCACCAGCTCTGGAGTCAGGAGGACCTGAGTTCAAATGCAGCCTCAGACATGTAACACTTACTAGCAGTGTGACCTTGGACAAGTCACCAACCCCTACTGCCCTCCTCTCCCCCTTCCAAAAAAGCAAAAGTGAAAAAGAAAGAAAGAAATTCTGATGGAAGCATCTCACACATCTATCTACCAAGATCAAGAAGAATGAGTCAACAAGACAAAACCCCTTTAGTGCTACATTTCTGGCCCTTTAGTGGGTTACTGATGCTAATAGATAAATTCCTTCGCTGAACTGTCACTGAAGGATGGAGACAGTAATTTTGAAGGCTAGGAGAAAGAGTTATAAAGGACAGACATGGTGAACTTAGTTTTCTCTCCCAATTCTTTCTATAACTCTTCTGCTAATCACCCTCTTGTCACCTGAACAAACTGATTCATATAATTTAAGGGGAGAAAAACCTCATCAAATCTAAATCCAAGTTTTGTGAAATCTGAATTATGGCTAAAGACAGTTTTAACAGATAAAAATAATACATCCTATATATTCCCTATAGCATATAATCTTAAAAATGTAAGATGAAAGGGGCAGCTAGGTGATGCTGTGAATAGAGCATCTGCCCTGCAGTCAGGAGGACCTGAGTTCCAATTTGACCTTGGACACTTGACATTTACTAGCTGTGTGACTTTGGGCAAGTCACTTAACCCCATCCAAAAAAAAAGTTAGATGAGGTATATTTTGACATTTCATGTGTATAAATCAGTTTTTAGATTCATTTGACTCCTGAACTGTGATCTGGTTATAGAATGTCATCAATATTTTTACTACAAAAATCACAGGAAAGAGAACAAAAAGATGTACTATTTCAGAAAGAAGAATCAAAATCTGTTAAATATGGACAGGACTGTTTGCTCAACCTTAATTTTGAATCAATCTGTCGGATTCCCATCATTGATTTTATCCAATTAGTAGATTACAGTCACTCCCTCCCTCCCACAGAAAAATAAAATGATGGATTCAGTGACATACTGTTTCTTTCCTATTAAAGAAACATTTATTCAGTCAGTGCTTTCGATACTTTTCTATGATTATCATTTTTTTTTGTTTCTGGATAAATGTTTTTAACTTATGGAGTAGAATAGCTTTATCACAAAATAGAGAAATCTATCTTTCTTCAGTTCCTTATAAAATTAGTGCTAACATAGCATGAACTGAAATGTAATTCGCCAAGGGAAGTGAGAATTTACGTTTTTATCTCTGAAACTGAACACTGATTCTCCAAAAAGCATTTACATTAATACAATCTGTCAAAATGTGTGCAATATTGGCAGCATTTAGACAAATGTCACCATTATCTCCTGCCCAGGCATGGTTTTAGGCCCATCTTCATCATGTCCTTTGGTATATATCATCCAAGCATATTAAGACTACAAATGACTTTCAGCTATTTAAATACATAATCATGATATAATGTCAATGACTTTGTAAGTCCCTGCATAATTTTGCATATCTTTATCTTTTCAACTCACTTTGCTCCTGTAGTGTGAACTGCTCTGTTAGACAGTTACAGCCTGAGATTATAGAAGTAAATACCTGGTGCATATTCATCTAGTTCACATTAACATTCTCAATGTTCTTTGATAGGTTAAAAAAAAATGAAACTGACAAATACCATTGAAATGGGCTGTGAATATTCCATCATATGCATCTGATGTTTCTTATTGGTAATTATTTCTTATATACAAAGACATACTTTAGGATAATCACATCATACACATGTACTTAGCTGACCGACATCTATTACTGTTCTTTTATATGAGGTAATAAACAAAGGATCTAGGATCTAAAGGGTATAGAGGATGCTACTACAACTAAGACAACAAGCAGTGAATTTACCAGATAAAGAAATATCCTGAGACAAATAGAGCATAAGTAACTTGCTCAAAGGTGCTAAGTATCAGAGACAGTATTTGAACCCAACTTATCTAGACTCCAATCCCATAACTCTACCCACAACTTCCCATTTCTACTTCTAAAGAAATGTAAAGAATAAATAAATTTCTCTTTAATACTGCATAACCACCCTTTAATAGAAATAGTCACAGATTAAAAAAAAAAGTAACATGACTTAATTAACTGATCATGTATGCCACTGCTTGGGAAAAAATGTTATTTATTGATACATTTGAATCAATACTCAAGTTTAGCTATGGAAGAAATTGCTACAGATTCTGTAGAAGTATTTATTTCAAAAGTATAGGGAGTTTTTTTTTCTTCTTCTGGAAGGGTCTTAAGAAGTCATTTAATCCAACTTTCTTATTCTACATATGAGACAACTGAGCTATAGGAACAATGTGTGGCTTGCACAACTAGGAAGGAACATAGTCTGAATACATATCCAATTCTTTTGACTGTAGAAAGAATTCTCTTTTTCATTGTACTACAATCCCTATTTTGTATGGTCTTTTCTTGGGGTCAGCAACAATACAATTACAATTGTTTGGTAAAGGGAGAAATAACTAGTGGCAATGCCTGGTCAAAAAACAAAAACAAAAAAACCCCACAAATTTTATAACACAAAGCCTTTTTTTTTTTTTTAAATCTTGATGGAGTGAGCACCGACACAGACTGTGCTCATCTACAATTCTGATTACTTGCCTGCTTGAATTTCCCCCTCCTTGCATCTCAGAGTTGAAGAGGAATATAGAATTCATCTTAGTCTAAATATACCCTGGAGACACGATACCCCCGTAAAACATGCCTGAGAGACAGTTATCCTGCCTCTGCTTGTACAACTAAAGTGATGGCTAGTGTGTTCCTTACTAAATGCAATCCTTCTCAATACAGGACTGCCCTATTCACCATGCTTTTGCAAATTCTAGATTTAACAGCTGCTACAATTGATAGGCATACCTTATCTAGAAAATCTTTTGTTTTCTTTTTTCTTCTTTTTTTTTGCTTTATTTTGATAAATACCCTAGTTCTTCATAATTCAATCTTATGTAAGAGATCTGATGAAACCTTGATTGTTTTGATGAGCTCCTCACCTACTTTGATGAGGTTAAAGGATGTGAACTTTGTTTTGGGCTGAAGAGAGCACTTCCACAGGGAATGTGTGGGCAGATTCACTGGCAACTTGTTGAGAGGCCAAGGGATAGCTTTTAATGGGGTTTCAGGACTGGGGTTGTTTCTTTTTTCTTTTTTTCCTTTTTTATATTTTTTTCTTTTTTCCTTTTTTATTTTTTTTATTGATTTGTTTATTTACTTTTAGTTTACAAGATTCAGTTCCAGAGTCCCTTGAGTTTCAAGTTTTCTCCCCTCCCTCTCCCCTTCCCCCCATTGCGGCATGAAGTCAAGTATAGAATCTGCAAATACTTTCACGTTGGACATTAGTCTGGTTGTATAGAAGAGTTGTAACCAATGGAGGGAACAATGGGAAAAAGGAAACAAAACCAAACATGGAAAAGAGCGATAGCATGTAGGTTGTTTCAGTCTCCATTTAAACTCTGTTCTTTCTATATCTTTCTCTAAATGTAGGTATCTCCTTCCATCCTGAGACTTGTAGAGTTGTCTTATAGCTGCGCATTGCTGAGAAGAGTCCAGTTTATCAAGGCTGATCATCACACATATGATGTGTCTGTTATTGTGTATACATTTCTCCTGGTTCTGCTCTTCTCATTTAGCATCAGTTTATATAAGCCTCTCCAGGTAAATATGAAGTCCACCTCCTCCCCATTTCTTATAGCACAATAGTATTCCATTACATTCATATACCACAACTTGTTTAGCCATTTCCCAACTGATGGACATCCCCTTAATTTCCTGTTTTTGCTACCACAAAGAGAGCTGCAATAACTATTTTTGTACATATGGGTCTTCCTCCCACTTCTATGATCTCTTTGGGATACAATGGGGTTGTTTCTCACAATGTTGGGTGGCTGGAATTCAGGAAGAAGGTTTCTTGTCTCAGTTACCATGACATTGTGTTAGCCTGCAAAAAAGAGCAATCCTTCCCATCTTTCTTTCATAAACTGGTAATGGCTGCCTTGGGGCAAAAGCACATGAAGTACCTAATTCAATGAATATTTTTCATCAATAAATAATAGCAAAACCTACTGCTAAAAACCTACTGAAACTTTAGTCTTGTTCCATGGAAGAAAACAAATATTGAGGCAAATGAGAAGTCCTGAATCTATATCCTACTAGTGATGAATGTCTACTAAGGGGACCTCTAGGAACATGAAAATTCATTAATGGCTGGGGTAGACGTAAGAGAAAAAACAGTGAGGTGAATCAACTGGTCAGAAAATGTTATGCTTTTTCCCCCCAAAAAAATATTTATATAGTATCCTATATTCCATGTGCACCGATGTCATATTGACCTTTATCTTTTAAAATTGGTCTCAAATTCAATCTTTTAAAGCATGGTTTTGCATGAAACTCTAACTCCAACTTTATAATGAAAATCAATTGGACTATGTAAATCACTTTGCCCTTAACTTACCTCTCCTTCTCTCTTCCATGCTTCCCTAGATCTGTCAAAGTCACTGCCTTTCTCCCAGTCACTCAGTGTCATGACCCTAGAGTCACCTTTTACTCCCCTCTCTTAACCTAACTCCCACACTCAACATCCAATCAGTTGGCCAAATCTTGTCAATTCTGCTTCTACCATCTCTCACCTAGCTAACACTCTAGTTTCTGTCCTGGACTAATGCAGTAAACTTTTAATTAAGGTTCCTTCTTCTAGGTAGTTCCTTTTTGAGCGTATCCCCTAAAACAGTCTTTGAAAGAAAATTCCAAATTCACAAATTCACAAATATGCACTGGCTCCTGCCAACTCCGACAATAATGTAAGCCCCTGTCTCCAAACCACCTTGGTTTCGGGGATTCTTTCTACTAAGGGATGTGCTGAAGTTAACTCTTAACCAGCTTAAAAGCCTTTCAGCTTAAGCATCTAGAACTCTGTGTGTGCATTTTTTCAGAGACTTGTTCTTAATTTACATTTACCAGCATACCTCTGTATTGCTCTAGAAACATTGTTTCAGCTTAGTAAGAGTACAGAAGAGACTCAGTCATCATCAACTGGAGGCCTAGTGAGTATAGGCTAATAATAAATAAAAATGAAAATAAAATACCTGGCATTTATATGGTGCTTTAAGATTTGCATTTTTACATCCATATTCCTTATCCACATTCCATCCAGCTTTATATACATTATCTCATTTGATCCTCAATACATCCCAGGATCTACCTTTTCTGCTTCTTTTCTTTTTCCAAATTATTCTATTTATCATGGACTATTTTTAAAATTTATTTATTTATTTACTTTTAGTTTACAAGATCCAGTTCCACAGTCCCTTGAGTTTCAAATTTTCTCCCCACTCCCACCCCATGGTGGCATACAGTCAAGTATAAGATTTGCAAATGCTTTCACATTGGACATTATTCTGGTTCTGTAGAAGGGATGTAACCAATGGAGTGAATCATGGGAAAAAAGAAATAAAACCAAACATGGAAAAGAATGCTAGCATGAAGATTGCTTCAGTCTCCATTTAAACTCTGTTCTTTCTAGATCTTTCTCTGAATGTAGATATGTCCTTCCACCTTGAGACTTGTAGAGCTGTCTTATAACTGTGCACTGCTGAGAAGAGTCCAGTTTTTCAAAGTTGGTTGTCAAAGACTATTTTCTAAGCAAGTAAACTACCAAACTCAACATTCCATCTCTGACTCACAAGCAGTCTCACAGGACAATGTCCACACTTGACATATGCTTCATCCATCCTCAACATTGACTTCAGAATCTATATCTTCATTCAAATCTCATAAGAAATACCACCTCCAAATGTTTGTTCAAAACTAAATAAATTACATTGCATTTCCTATATATATTGCCTTTCAGTAGAATGAAAACTTTTTGAAGACTTTTTTTTTTAATTTGTACACCTCATCCCTAGCACACAACAGATGATTAATTAATGCTTCCATATATGAACTGAGCTGATTACTTTTGAGAGCTAGGAAAAAATAATAAGAGTTCATCAGTAGGAACAAAAGGCTGGAGGAAGGAAGAGAGGCTAGCAGTATGTTATCTAAATTAACACTGCAAAACAATAATCAATAAAACTATTCAGTACTGATTAAATATACAAAAGTTGATTAGTGTAACAAATTTAGTATAAACTATATAGAAGTAAATGAAAAAAATGACCTGGAATATAAAATAATTATGATAAGCCTTTTAAAAATTTATTTTTAGATTTTACTGTAGAGAAAAACTAAAACTAAGAAATTTTGAAAGAGAATTTAGTCATTGTTTCAAGTCTGCACTATATATTTTTTTTTATGACAGCTGTTAAGCTGCACAAATGCCAGGTGCCAGAATTCATTAGGATTATATGAGTATCTCCTTTAGAATCCACAGAAATTCATTGATTGATTCTGGGTATCTACCATTGCCATCAATTAGGGTTAAGCCAGAAACACAAACCTGATGTTCAATGGATGCAGCTGGTGTTGACAAGTAAGGACCATTAACTGGTTTTTATTATACACCTTTGAAAAACGGTAACTTAGATTTTATGATTGGTGCACTGAACTGACAATGGAAATGCTTTCCCCCCGGCTTACAGTTTTATCAATTGATGCATGTGTTCTCACAAGAGCAAAAATCTATTGTTAGAACATTTGCCTTACTCTTCACACTGCACATATTGCTTATGTTGATTGAATGCTAAGGAGAATGTAACATCCTGAAGATGAAAGCACTACAGAATCACACATTAGTGCTTCTAGTGACTACAGACAGAGTTACTGGACAATAAAAGGAGTCATTTCCTATACACTATGATAATGGCAGCATGATGAGCTGCACCAAGAAAGAACATTGCCAAAACTTAGGAAATAAAGACAGTTTCAGAGAGCCATAAACAGGGAAGCAATATTGGCCCTAATGGACCATCATTCACAAAGATACAAAGAAGCAGAGGCTTGCTGTCAGACTTAGTTCGGGGATCACTTTCTCTCATTGTTACATGTGCATGATCACTACACACATATCCCTGGAGCAGAGATATCCCAAAATGTAACTTATGAATTGGTTGAAGCTCTTTTACATTAAAGCAGAGGAAGGGTGTCAGGGGGCCATGAAATGTAATTATGTTTTAATTCATCCTTTGAAGTCACCCTCTTGTTTTTTATATGAGATGAAAATTTTGTCTTTGAAAAAAAAAACAGTGATACCATATTCAAAAAGCTACAAAAAAGCCAAAAAGAATTTTTAAAAATAAAACTTGCAGTTTTGCAGATATTTGGTCACACAATCAAAAAGAAATCTTATTCATATTCATAGTATGTTTATTTTAGTCTATTTTACAACACGTATACTCTCTTAAAAGAAGAGTAGCAAGTAAAATAAATTTTACTAGGGATCTGTTGTCCTTATCTTAAAAGATATAGAAAGATACAAAAATTTTAGCATCATATAGCACATTGAGAGTTATATTGAGGGGGCGGAGCCAAGATGGCGGCGTAGCAGCAGCAACATATCGCAGCTCTCACATAGCCACCCCAAAATACCCATGGAATAGGACTCTGGACCAACCTAGAACTTCAAAATGCAGGCAAAGATACTTCCCACTAAAGTCAGCTCGGCTACGAGGAACCATATCAGCACTGCGAACCCAAACCAGCCTGGCCTGAAGCCCTGGCTGTGCCCCGGGGGCGGCCCGGTGGGAGGTGCAGAGAAAGCCCTCAGGCGAGGGATTAGCACCAGCTGCGCCAGGGGGGATTGTGAAAGAGGGAGATAAGCCTCCCACCGAAAGGTCTCCAGAGCGGAGAAGCAAAAGGCAGAGGTTTTGTACCTGCCTCCGCATTGCAGCTTCCCGCCCTTGGCCTGCAAAAAGCAGGGGGACTGAGCAATTGTTTTCAGACCAGTGCTCTCGCGTTGAGCAGCCTGGATCCGGATCATGGTCTTGGGCCTCGGTT
>JAQQSV010002487.1:13325-26749 GCA_028646515.1 Pseudochirops corinnae
CCCGAAAGAAGGAGTCTAGGTTTTGGGAGCTGTTCTTACTTAGCTTCTTATGCTTATTCTTACTCATGGTTCTTCAGACCATGAATTTTTTTACAATCTCTGTGGGGCTCTGCTTCCAGAAGGGAAAGCTCTGTCCCAAATCGCTGGGGTCCTCCTGGCTGCCGTAGACTTCCGGCTGACTGGATAATGAAGACTCCAAAACCGAGGCCCAAGACCATGATCCGGATCCAGGCTGCTCAACGCGAGAGCACTGGTCTGAAAACAATTGCTCAGTCCCCCTGCTTTTTGCAGGCCAAGGGCGGGAAGCTGCAATGCGGAGGCAGGTACAAAACCTCTGCCTTTTGCTTCTCCGCTCTGGAGACCTTTCGGTGGGAGGCTTATCTCCCTCTTTCACAATCCCCCCTGGCGCAGCTGGTGCTAATCCCTCGCCTGAGGGCTTTCTCTGCACCTCCCACCGGGCCGCCCCCGGGGCACAGCCAGGGCTTCAGGCCAGGCTGGTTTGGGTTCGCAGTGCTGATATGGTTCCTCGTAGCCGAGCTGACTTTAGTGGGAAGTATCTTTGCCTGCATTTTGAAGTTCTAGGTTGGTCCAGAGTCCTATTCCATGGGTATTTTGGGGTGGCTATGTGAGAGCTGCGATATGTTGCTGCTGCTACGCCGCCATCTTGGCTCCGCCCCCTCAATATAACTCTCAATGTGCTATATGATGCTAAAATTTTTGTATCTTTCTATATCTTTTAAGATAAGGACAACAGATCCCTAGTAAAATTTATTTTACTTGCTACTCTTCTTTTAAGAGAGTATACGTGTTGTAAAATAGACTAAAATAAACATACTATGAATATGAATAAGATTTCTTTTTGATTGTGTGACCAAATATCTGCAAAACTGCAAGTTTTATTTTTAAAAATTCTTTTTGGCTTTTTTGTAGCTTTTTGAATATGGTATCACTGTTTTTTTTTTCAAAGACAAAATTTTCATCTCATATAAAAAACAAGAGGGTGACTTCAAAGGATGAATTAAAACATAATTACATTTCATGGCCCCCTGACACCCTTCCTCTGCTTTAATGTAAAAGAGCTTCAACCAATTCATAAGTTACATTTTGGGATATCTCTGCTCCAGGGATATGTGTGTAGTGATCATGCACATGTAACAATGAGAGAAAGTGATCCCCGAACTAAGTCTGACAGCAAGCCTCTGCTTCTTTGTATCTTTGTGAATGATGGTCCATTAGGGCCAATATTGCTTCCCTGTTTATGGCTCTCTGAAACTGTCTTTATTTCCTAAGTTTTGGCAATGTTCTTTCTTGGTGCAGCTCATCATGCTGCCATTATCATAGTGTATAGGAAATGACTCCTTTTATTGTCCAGTAACTCTGTCTGTAGTCACTAGAAGCACTAATGTGTGATTCTGTAGTGCTTTCATCTTCAGGATGTTACATTCTCCTTAGCATTCAATCAACATAAGCAATATGTGCAGTGTGAAGAGTAAGGCAAATGTTCTAACAATAGATTTTTGCTCTTGTGAGAACACATGCATCAATTGATAAAACTGTAAGCCGGGGGGAAAGCATTTCCATTGTCAGTTCAGTGCACCAATCATAAAATCTAAGTTACCGTTTTTCAAAGGTGTATAATAAAAACCAGTTAATGGTCCTTACTTGTCAACACCAGCTGCATCCATTGAACATCAGGTTTGTGTTTCTGGCTTAACCCTAATTGATGGCAATGGTAGATACCCAGAATCAATCAATGAATTTCTGTGGATTCTAAAGGAGATACTCATATAATCCTAATGAATTCTGGCACCTGGCATTTGTGCAGCTTAACAGCTGTCATAAAAAAAAATATATAGTGCAGACTTGAAACAATGACTAAATTCTCTTTCAAAATTTCTTAGTTTTAGTTTTTCTCTACAGTAAAATCTAAAAATAAATTTTTAAAAGGCTTATCATAATTATTTTATATTCCAGGTCATTTTTTTCATTTACTTCTATATAGTTTATACTAAATTTGTTACACTAATCAACTTTTGTATATTTAATCAGTACTGAATAGTTTTATTGATTATTGTTTTGCAGTGTTAATTTAGATAACATACTGCTAGCCTCTCTTCCTTCCTCCAGCCTTTTGTTCCTACTGATGAACTCTTATTATTTTTTCCTAGCTCTCAAAAGTAATCAGCTCAGTTCATATATGGAAGCATTAATTAATCATCTGTTGTGTGCTAGGGATGAGGTGTACAAATTAAAAAAAAAAGTCTTCAAAAAGTTTTCATTCTACTGAAAGGCAATATATATAGGAAATGCAATGTAATTTATTTAGTTTTGAACAAACATTTGGAGGTGGTATTTCTTATGAGATTTGAATG
Organism: Pseudochirops corinnae; assembly: GCA_028646515.1. Lineage (NCBI taxonomy): Eukaryota > Metazoa > Chordata > Mammalia > Diprotodontia > Pseudocheiridae > Pseudochirops > Pseudochirops corinnae. The sequence goes on from JAQQSV010002487.1 coordinate 15,698, forward strand.
AAGATATAGATTCTGAAGTCAATGTTGAGGATGGATGAAGCATATGTCAAGTGTGGACATTGTCCTGTGAGACTGCTTGTGAGTCAGAGATGGAATGTTGAGTTTGGTAGTTTACTTGCTTAGAAAATAGTCTTTGACAACCAACTTTGAAAAACTGGACTCTTCTCAGCAGTGCACAGTTATAAGACAGCTCTACAAGTCTCAAGGTGGAAGGACATATCTACATTCAGAGAAAGATCTAGAAAGAACAGAGTTTAAATGGAGACTGAAGCAATCTTCATGCTAGCATTCTTTTCCATGTTTGGTTTTATTTCTTTTTTCCCATGATTCACTCCATTGGTTACATCCCTTCTACAGAACCAGAATAATGTCCAATGTGAAAGCATTTGCAAATCTTATACTTGACTGTATGCCACCATGGGGTGGGAGTGGGGAGAAAATTTGAAACTCAAGGGACTGTGGAACTGGATCTTGTAAACTAAAAGTAAATAAATAAATAAATTTTAAAAATAGTCCATGATAAATAGAATAATTTGGAAAAAGAAAAGAAGCAGAAAAGGTAGATCCTGGGATGTATTGAGGATCAAATGAGATAATGTATATAAAGCTGGATGGAATGTGGATAAGGAATATGGATGTAAAAATGCAAATCTTAAAGCACCATATAAATGCCAGGTATTTTATTTTCATTTTTATTTATTATTAGCCTATACTCACTAGGCCTCCAGTTGATGATGACTGAGTCTCTTCTGTACTCTTACTAAGCTGAAACAATGTTTCTAGAGCAATACAGAGGTATGCTGGTAAATGTAAATTAAGAACAAGTCTCTGAAAAAATGCACACACAGAGTTCTAGATGCTTAAGCTGAAAGGCTTTTAAGCTGGTTAAGAGTTAACTTCAGCACATCCCTTAGTAGAAAGAATCCCCGAAACCAAGGTGGTTTGGAGACAGGGGCTTACATTATTGTCGGAGTTGGCAGGAGCCAGTGCATATTTGTGAATTTGTGAATTTGGAATTTTCTTTCAAAGACTGTTTTAGGGGATACGCTCAAAAAGGAACTACCTAGAAGAAGGAACCTTAATTAAAAGTTTACTGCATTAGTCCAGGACAGAAACTAGAGTGTTAGCTAGGTGAGAGATGGTAGAAGCAGAATTGACAAGATTTGGCCAACTGATTGGATGTTGAGTGTGGGAGTTAGGTTAAGAGAGGGGAGTAAAAGGTGACTCTAGGGTCATGACACTGAGTGACTGGGAGAAAGGCAGTGACTTTGACAGATCTAGGGAAGCATGGAAGAGAGAAGGAGAGGTAAGTTAAGGGCAAAGTGATTTACATAGTCCAATTGATTTTCATTATAAAGTTGGAGTTAGAGTTTCATGCAAAACCATGCTTTAAAAGATTGAATTTGAGACCAATTTTAAAAGATAAAGGTCAATATGACATCGGTGCACATGGAATATAGGATACTATATAAATATTTTTTTGGGGGGAAAAAGCATAACATTTTCTGACCAGTTGATTCACCTCACTGTTTTTTCTCTTACGTCTACCCCAGCCATTAATGAATTTTCATGTTCCTAGAGGTCCCCTTAGTAGACATTCATCACTAGTAGGATATAGATTCAGGACTTCTCATTTGCCTCAATATTTGTTTTCTTCCATGGAACAAGACTAAAGTTTCAGTAGGTTTTTAGCAGTAGGTTTTGCTATTATTTATTGATGAAAAATATTCATTGAATTAGGTACTTCATGTGCTTTTGCCCCAAGGCAGCCATTACCAGTTTATGAAAGAAAGATGGGAAGGATTGCTCTTTTTTGCAGGCTAACACAATGTCATGGTAACTGAGACAAGAAACCTTCTTCCTGAATTCCAGCCACCCAACATTGTGAGAAACAACCCCATTGTATCCCAAAGAGATCATAGAAGTGGGAGGAAGACCCATATGTACAAAAATAGTTATTGCAGCTCTCTTTGTGGTAGCAAAAACAGGAAATTAAGGGGATGTCCATCAGTTGGGAAATGGCTAAACAAGTTGTGGTATATGAATGTAATGGAATACTATTGTGCTATAAGAAATGGGGAGGAGGTGGACTTCATATTTACCTGGAGAGGCTTATATAAACTGATGCTAAATGAGAAGAGCAGAACCAGGAGAAATGTATACACAATAACAGACACATCATATGTGTGATGATCAGCCTTGATAAACTGGACTCTTCTCAGCAATGCGCAGCTATAAGACAACTCTACAAGTCTCAGGATGGAAGGAGATACCTACATTTAGAGAAAGATATAGAAAGAACAGAGTTTAAATGGAGACTGAAACAACCTACATGCTATCGCTCTTTTCCATGTTTGGTTTTGTTTCCTTTTTCCCATTGTTCCCTCCATTGGTTACAACTCTTCTATACAACCAGACTAATGTCCAACGTGAAAGTATTTGCAGATTCTATACTTGACTTCATGCCGCAATGGGGGGAAGGGGAGAGGGAGGGGAGAAAACTTGAAACTCAAGGGACTCTGGAACTGAATCTTGTAAACTAAAAGTAAATAAACAAATCAATAAAAAAAATAAAAAAGGAAAAAAGAAAAAAATATAAAAAAGGAAAAAAAGAAAAAAGAAACAACCCCAGTCCTGAAACCCCATTAAAAGCTATCCCTTGGCCTCTCAACAAGTTGCCAGTGAATCTGCCCACACATTCCCTGTGGAAGTGCTCTCTTCAGCCCAAAACAAAGTTCACATCCTTTAACCTCATCAAAGTAGGTGAGGAGCTCATCAAAACAATCAAGGTTTCATCAGATCTCTTACATAAGATTGAATTATGAAGAACTAGGGTATTTATCAAAATAAAGCAAAAAAAAAGAAGAAAAAAGAAAACAAAAGATTTTCTAGATAAGGTATGCCTATCAATTGTAGCAGCTGTTAAATCTAGAATTTGCAAAAGCATGGTGAATAGGGCAGTCCTGTATTGAGAAGGATTGCATTTAGTAAGGAACACACTAGCCATCACTTTAGTTGTACAAGCAGAGGCAGGATAACTGTCTCTCAGGCATGTTTTACGGGGGTATCGTGTCTCCAGGGTATATTTAGACTAAGATGAATTCTATATTCCTCTTCAACTCTGAGATGCAAGGAGGGGGAAATTCAAGCAGGCAAGTAATCAGAATTGTAGATGAGCACAGTCTGTGTCGGTGCTCACTCCATCAAGATTTAAAAAAAAAAAAAAGGCTTTGTGTTATAAAATTTGTGGGGTTTTTTTGTTTTTGTTTTTTGACCAGGCATTGCCACTAGTTATTTCTCCCTTTACCAAACAATTGTAATTGTATTGTTGCTGACCCCAAGAAAAGACCATACAAAATAGGGATTGTAGTACAATGAAAAAGAGAATTCTTTCTACAGTCAAAAGAATTGGATATGTATTCAGACTATGTTCCTTCCTAGTTGTGCAAGCCACACATTGTTCCTATAGCTCAGTTGTCTCATATGTAGAATAAGAAAGTTGGATTAAATGACTTCTTAAGACCCTTCCAGAAGAAGAAAAAAAAACTCCCTATACTTTTGAAATAAATACTTCTACAGAATCTGTAGCAATTTCTTCCATAGCTAAACTTGAGTATTGATTCAAATGTATCAATAAATAACATTTTTTCCCAAGCAGTGGCATACATGATCAGTTAATTAAGTCATGTTACTTTTTTTTTTAATCTGTGACTATTTCTATTAAAGGGTGGTTATGCAGTATTAAAGAGAAATTTATTTATTCTTTACATTTCTTTAGAAGTAGAAATGGGAAGTTGTGGGTAGAGTTATGGGATTGGAGTCTAGATAAGTTGGGTTCAAATACTGTCTCTGATACTTAGCACCTTTGAGCAAGTTACTTATGCTCTATTTGTCTCAGGATATTTCTTTATCTGGTAAATTCACTGCTTGTTGTCTTAGTTGTAGTAGCATCCTCTATACCCTTTAGATCCTAGATCCTTTGTTTATTACCTCATATAAAAGAACAGTAATAGATGTCGGTCAGCTAAGTACATGTGTATGATGTGATTATCCTAAAGTATGTCTTTGTATATAAGAAATAATTACCAATAAGAAACATCAGATGCATATGATGGAATATTCACAGCCCATTTCAATGGTATTTGTCAGTTTCATTTTTTTTTAACCTATCAAAGAACATTGAGAATGTTAATGTGAACTAGATGAATATGCACCAGGTATTTACTTCTATAATCTCAGGCTGTAACTGTCTAACAGAGCAGTTCACACTACAGGAGCAAAGTGAGTTGAAAAGATAAAGATATGCAAAATTATGCAGGGACTTACAAAGTCATTGACATTATATCATGATTATGTATTTAAATAGCTGAAAGTCATTTGTAGTCTTAATATGCTTGGATGATATATACCAAAGGACATGATGAAGATGGGCCTAAAACCATGCCTGGGCAGGAGATAATGGTGACATTTGTCTAAATGCTGCCAATATTGCACACATTTTGACAGATTGTATTAATGTAAATGCTTTTTGGAGAATCAGTGTTCAGTTTCAGAGATAAAAACGTAAATTCTCACTTCCCTTGGCGAATTACATTTCAGTTCATGCTATGTTAGCACTAATTTTATAAGGAACTGAAGAAAGATAGATTTCTCTATTTTGTGATAAAGCTATTCTACTCCATAAGTTAAAAACATTTATCCAGAAACAAAAAAAAATGATAATCATAGAAAAGTATCGAAAGCACTGACTGAATAAATGTTTCTTTAATAGGAAAGAAACAGTATGTCACTGAATCCATCATTTTATTTTTCTGTGGGAGGGAGGGAGTGACTGTAATCTACTAATTGGATAAAATCAATGATGGGAATCCGACAGATTGATTCAAAATTAAGGTTGAGCAAACAGTCCTGTCCATATTTAACAGATTTTGATTCTTCTTTCTGAAATAGTACATCTTTTTGTTCTCTTTCCTGTGATTTTTGTAGTAAAAATATTGATGACATTCTATAACCAGATCACAGTTCAGGAGTCAAATGAATCTAAAAACTGATTTATACACATGAAATGTCAAAATATACCTCATCTAACTTTTTTTTTGGATGGGGTTAAGTGACTTGCCCAAAGTCACACAGCTAGTAAATGTCAAGTGTCCAAGGTCAAATTGGAACTCAGGTCCTCCTGACTGCAGGGCAGATGCTCTATTCACAGCATCACCTAGCTGCCCCTTTCATCTTACATTTTTAAGATTATATGCTATAGGGAATATATAGGATGTATTATTTTTATCTGTTAAAACTGTCTTTAGCCATAATTCAGATTTCACAAAACTTGGATTTAGATTTGATGAGGTTTTTCTCCCCTTAAATTATATGAATCAGTTTGTTCAGGTGACAAGAGGGTGATTAGCAGAAGAGTTATAGAAAGAATTGGGAGAGAAAACTAAGTTCACCATGTCTGTCCTTTATAACTCTTTCTCCTAGCCTTCAAAATTACTGTCTCCATCCTTCAGTGACAGTTCAGCGAAGGAATTTATCTATTAGCATCAGTAACCCACTAAAGGGCCAGAAATGTAGCACTAAAGGGGTTTTGTCTTGTTGACTCATTCTTCTTGATCTTGGTAGATAGATGTGTGAGATGCTTCCATCAGAATTTCTTTCTTTCTTTTTCACTTTTGCTTTTTTGGAAGGGGGAGAGGAGGGCAGTAGGGGTTGGTGACTTGTCCAAGGTCACACTGCTAGTAAGTGTTACATGTCTGAGGCTGCATTTGAACTCAGGTCCTCCTGACTCCAGAGCTGGTGCTCTATTCACTGCGCCATCTAGCCACCCCCCTCCACCAGAATTTCTAACTGCCTTTTAGCTTGTTAGTTAGTTCATATAGTTCCTTTAAAGGCAACATGGTTTAGAGTGAGAATTACAGGAGCTGTAACTGCTACTTTTTACCAGTAGAACCTTGTTCAAGTCTTCTAAGTTTAGTGCTGTTATGTGCAAAACAAAAGAGTTGTTCCAATGAGATAATATTGTAAAAGAGTTAGCATAGTGCTTGGCACATAGTAGTCACTTAATAAGTGCTTGTTCCCACCTCCTTCTCCCCTCTTTCTATGTGATCTCTAAAGTTCTTTGCATGTCTACATCCCAGATTTAACCTTCTGGTTTCCTCTAGTTCTGAAGCCAACCTCAGCATAAGTTTCTAAGCCTGTTCTAGGGTTCATACTTTCTTCAGGTATAATAAAAAATAGTTCATAATAAAATAGGGATTTAATCATTTGCAAAACCCTACATGTATCTCATCTGACTATTACAGCAATGATTTAAGGTAGGTACCATAGTCCCATTTTACAGAGGAAAAAACAGAGATTCAGAAAGGCTGAGACTTACCCATAGGGTCTCCCTCTATAGCATTCCATCCATTACACTACATAAACTGTCCTAAATTTAGGACAAAATTAATGTCCAAAATGAATGAATTAATCTTTATTTAGTATCAATTCTGTAGAACAGTTAAAGTAATACTGTAATAGTTACTGTTGTTTTTGTTAAAGTATTAAACTAGGTACCTGCTTTAAGGAGTTTAAGCTTCTAATTTTATTGGTGAATTCCCCTTATGACTTCCTCAAATGCCTCCTCAATAACTATTTTGCAACATTAAAAAAATCTTCAAAAAACCAAGGGGATCTCCCCTCCACCCCCCAAGATTTTGGAAGGCACTGAATTATATTCAAAACAAGTAATCCTGAAAGATGAAATTCATAAATGATAATTTACAGAATCACTGAATCTTTGAGTTGTACAGAACCTCAGACATTTAGTTTAGAATGTGGAGTTAAATAACAATTGCCTTTCCCACATCTTTGACAAGTTGTCATACCATACCCATTTGAAAACCTCTCTTGATGGGGAAGACAATACCTCTGTCTTTTTTAACCTTGTGACCTTTTTGTCCTGTTTCTGCACTCTGGGGGCAAGCAGAATAAATCAAATTCATCTTTATCTTTCAAAAGAAAGATAAGCCTCATTAAAATCCTAATATGGCAAAACCACAAAAGAAATAAATGTGCTGAGTCCACATTTAAATAAAGACACTTAGTTTTAGAAGCAATTTTTTTTTAATTCTACATTTTTCCAGAATATTAAATGGGATCTTTTTTTGGGGGTGGGAAGAGGTTGCATCTATAAGGTTATCTTTTGGTTGTTTGAGTAAATAGCTATATTATCCATTTATCAACCGAATATATTTTGTTTAAACTCAATTTTTTTTCTTTCCCCCATATCATATAATATTGTTTATTTGACTTTCAATATTTTATATTTAATCACCTATTTGGGTGAAGTTCTCTTATTTCTTTCAAAATAAGTTTGACTGAGCTTTAATTTGGGCAAAAGATTTCCTTTTAGAGAATAGAGAAATGAAGCATGAACCAGTCTTTCCTGAGGAATCTGTAGCAAACCCATGTTACAAATTATAGCCAAGTCCCTGATTTCTAAATACATAATAATATTTCATGTCACCTATTGGCAGATTTTAAAGTTGACCGTTCTCTTTCTCTCTCTCCTTCTTCCTCTCCATCTCCAGAAACATACAGTAACAAAGAATCTGGCAGTTGGAAGGGACATCAGTGACCATCTAATTTATTCCACCCTTTAAAAGAACTCTCACTATAACATACCTGATAATGTTTATCCAGCTTTTACTTGAAAACCACAATGAGAGAGATCTCACCATATTTGTGATGAGGAAGTCTTTTACACTTTGGTATGTCTCTAACTGTTAATACTTAAAGTTTAAATTAGCCTCATTTCAACTTTCAATCTTTGCTCCTGGCTCCTAGAGTCAAATGGGATTAGTCTAATCACTCCTACAAAAACTATTCCATTTTTTACTTAAAGGAAGTCACTATATCATTCTCTACCCTCCAATTCCCAAGTTTCTTTTCATTGGGTTCAGAATATCCAGTTCATTCAACTAATTTTCATATGACATGGTCTCAGGGCTCTTAACCATCCTGATTTCCTTTCTCTGGATTTTCTTCCGTATATTATTTTTATTCCTAAAAATAGGATACATAAAATTGAATTTAGGCAGTAAAGATTTGCTCTGACTGTGGCAGAGTGCAAAGGTATTATTATCACCTTATTCATGGAAAAAGTCTTCTCAATGCACAGCACAGAAGAGAATTAGCCTTTTTGAATGTCATATGATGGAAATATTGAACTTGCAGTCCACTGAAACCTCCATACAATTTTTTTTCCCCCAACAAACTTCTCTCTCATCAGATCCCCCCTATTATGTAATTATGAAACTCATTTTTTTAATCCCAGTGTAAGACATGACATTTATTCCATTAAATTTTATCTTATTTAGATTCAGGGAAATGCTTTAACCTTTCAGGAACTTTTTTGAGTCCTTACTTTCCTTTAGTATGTTAACTAAACTTCCCATCTTAGTGTCATGTTTAAAATTTGATAAGCATGCCATCTTTTTTATCTTTTGTCTAATCCTTTAATCATTTAACATATGTGTTTTTTAGTGAACTTGAAGCATGCATCAGGCACATGAATCATTACATTGGAGATCTCTTATCAAGTAGACATTGAACTATTAACAAATACTCTTTGAGTATGGTCATTCAATCATTTATGAATCCACTGAATCTTATCATTATCCTAGTTCATATCTTTCTATCTGCTGTATAAGAAGTATATAAGATACTGGATCAATTTCTGAAAATCTAGTTTTATCTTTGACATTTGTTTCATTTGCCAACTTTTTAAGTTGGTCAGAAAAAAAAAGGAATTAAGATTAGCCTAAAATGTTGAACTTCACCAGCCATCTCTTTAATTCATTCTAAATTTTTTCCAGGAATCAAGGTCAAGATCACAAGTTCAAGGCCTATAGTTTGCAGACTTTTTTCTGTCTTAAAAAAATGGACATTTTTTTCCTCTAACCTCATAATACTTATGTTATTATACAAGATATTTCAGATATGAGGGATGGAGACTCACAAATATATCTGTGTACCTGTTTTTTTGTTTGTTTGTTTTATTTTGTTTTTTTAACTTGAACATATAGACATTATCTTGGTTCAGTGGCTTGATTTTGTGTGAACAACCAGGTTCTCTGTTATTATCTCCTTATTTATCTTGGGTATCACCTTGCTGTTAACCCTCTCCACTCCTTCTTTTCATTTCATATTGGCTATCTAATGTAAACAATATCTCCTTAGACTTTGTGACATGGAGGTAAAGAGGAGTTCGTTCTAGATATATGAACATCCAAAATTTCCCAGTGACCACAGATATAGTTTCATTTTTGAGAATCAGAGAGAAGACAAGTTTGACTGGATAGAAGGATGCAGGAAGGAAGTGGAACAATGCTGAATGAAAAGAAAAATGTTTCCTTTATTAATGTAAAATGCATTTGTCACCTTTGAGGCTTTTCTTATTTTCAAGATGTTGCATTTAAAAAAAAAATCAACAGCACAAATGTAGTATAGCAGAGACACAGTAAGAACATTGTGTGGGAAAAAACAAAACTGGGGATTTTACTGAACCCAAAACTCAATTTGGATTATGATAGTATTTGCAGTCAGAAGGGAGCTTAGATCAACTCATTCCATTCCCCATTTTATATAGAAGGCAAGTGAAACTCATATGGATCTAGTGTCTTCATTGTTACAATAGCTAGGTTCCTATTAAAGACCCATATTTAAAATAATTGGAAAAAAAGAACATGTTTTATCATGTCAACAAATCACAGTTTTACCTGATATAAAAATTTCAATTTCTAACATGATTTTACTATTACCTTGTGAAAATACTGTACTTAATATAGTATGTCCATGTTAGAATCCCTCCCAACTCCATTGTTATGTTACAAAAAAAAACTTTTCAAATTAGTAGTACAACCCATGAAACCTGATTAAGAGCCTACAAAGCATGGTCAGAATCATCCTCTCTTTCCACAGCCTAGTTCTAGAATGGCCTCAGATATAATATGATTCAGTGGGATGAATTCAGGGATGACATTATTTTCAGACTCCATTTTTGCTTTAGGAGAATCTCAACTGATGAAACCATTTAATGAGGAAAGATGGAAGCTTACCTGCTTCATAGCTGAAATTGGATAAGTGCCTACCAGCTCTATGTCATTTAGTAAAGAAATGATTTAGAAATACACTTGATACAAAAAATGTTTTGCATCATTATACAACCTAAACAAATATAGATATGCTGATGTAACATTCTGAATCATAAAAATGGGAAAGCTATATCCTTGTTTTTTGTGCTATTTAAGTGCTAATAAGATTTTCTATAAAATGACACAAGCAAAACAACAGATTTTGAAATGAAAAATATAGGATTAAACCATTTTTCATCATAAAACCCAAATCTGTGCACCTTTAGAAATCAAAATAGGAAGCTTTCATTTTGGGGAACAAGAAATAGAGTCTTCCTTAAGGCAATAGATGTCATAGTGGATAGAGTACTGGACATGGAGTCAGAAAGACCCTGAGTTCAAATGTGACCTCAAATACTTATTAACAGTGGGTCCCTAGGCAAATCACTTAAACTTCTATCTCCCTAAGTTTCCTCATCTATAAAATGGAGATAATAATAGCAACTTCCCAGAGTTGTTATATAGATGAAATAAGATAATTTTTAAATAGCTTTGCACAGTCCCTGGCACAGAAAAGGTATTTAATAAATGCTTATCCTCTTTCTTATGAGGCAAATGGGCAGCTTATATTTGTAATTTTCCAAGTCCATATTGTTTGCTTTCACCCTTCAGAAATAGCTTTAGTGATCTGTGTGTTCAGCTTTGGAATTCACAAGATAAAATGTCAGAAAAGAGGAGATGTAAATTGAAGATAAATGCAGTATGGAAGCACATGGGCCATAATCCTTTTCTTTTTTTTTTTTTTAATTTTATTATAGTTTGCATCATTCATTTCCACAAGATTTCGAGTTACATATTTTCTCCCCTTCTTTCCCCCACCCACCACACCAAAACAGCCATCCCAGTGTGTCCACCCTCCCCCAGTCTATTCTCTCCT
>JAQQSV010002488.1:0-13222 GCA_028646515.1 Pseudochirops corinnae
ATATATATATAATCAAGTGTCCAAGCAGAATCCAAATAGAAGCAATGATGGAGAAACAATCACAATTAGTGATATAGGAATAGCCTTACTTGAATCAATATCCTTTCTATTACCTGCAGGAATTGACATTTCTAAGAGTGAGGCAAGAATTATAGGGCAAGATTAAGAAACAGTTTATAAGGAATAACCTAAAACAGGTACTTCAAAAATTTGATTCCATAAAGAATATAGTGAATAATGAACAAATGCTTGTAATAACCATGAATCAAAGAATAAAAGTCTAGAATAGACAGAAAGAAAAAATAAATAAATATTGAAAGCAATGAGGGAAAAAAACCTATTTCTAAACAAAGGTGCTCATAAGAGAAATTCCAAAATTAGACAAAAGGGTAACAAACAGGAGTGGTTTGAGGTTATAGGGGTACAATAACATGATAGGGTTAGGGCTGACAAAATGGACTACACTAAAAATAACTGAAATACTCTTTATACAGTGGAAGGAGGAAGAGAAACTCCAATTTTAAAATAGAACTATATTAAAAATAAATGGAGGAAAATAAAAATCTAATTCTCAAAATTTTAAATGTGAGTGAATTAAACCATCTAATAAAATGAAAATGAATGAAAAAACTGGATAAGAAAGGAAAATCTGTTGCTTACAAGAGATACATTTTAAAAAACAGACAAAACAGCAGTGAGGGGCTACAAAATATTTACTATACATCAAGTAAATTTAGAAAAACGAATTACAATCATGTTACAAGGAAAAATGCACAATAATAATAAAAAAGGCAATAAATACATCCTTATTTGCTGACTATATGATAGCATTCTTGAAAAATCCTGGGCAACTAGTAAAGGTACTAATCAAGAAGATTAATTATTTCTGTAAAGTTGCAGGCTACAATACAAACCTCCAAAACCAACTGTATTTCTACATAATAATAACAAAATCTTACCAGCAATAATAGAAAGGAAAATTCCGTGCATGAAATATCTGGGCATCAATCTACCATGTCACTAAAAGAGATTTGTATAGATTCTAGCATAAAATTTCCTTAAAGTAAAGAATAAATTAAATATCTGGAAGAATGTTTAATGCTGATGGTTAGATCATACCTAAATAGTCCAAATATCAATACTTCCAAAGGTAATTTACATGTTTATTAGTATGCCAATTAAACTACCAAAGGGATACTTTACAGAACTTAATAAAATAATAATAAAATTCATATGGAAAAACAACTGATCTAGAATATGAAGGAAGTTATGAAAAGAGGTAGGGATGAAGTGGTAATAGCAATTCCAGACTTTAATCTACATTTTTAAAACAGCAAACATAAAAGCCATCTGCTAGTGGATAAAAAATAAAGTCATTTCAATGGAATAGGATAGAGAAAAGAGGTCAGAAACAATGATATTCAAGAACCAGTGTCCACTGAGGCAGCAATCATAAATTACTTAGGAAAATATTCCTAGGGAAACTGAAAAGCAATTTAGAAGAAAGAAAACTTAAACCAAGACCTTACATCATATTCTACAATACATTCTAAAAGGAATCATGGCCTGAATATTTTTTTTTTCAAGTCACAGTATTAAAATATAAGAAGACAATTAGATCACATGCCTTTCAGACAATAAGTTGGTTATGTATTCTTATCAAAATAGAGGAAATTACCAAAAAAGAAAACACATATATTTGCTTACCTGGAACAAAGAACTTCTGCACCAAAATTTAAAAATAAAATAATTAATTAATCTAAAAAAGGAAGCAGTAGAATAAGAAGAAAAACAAAACCTTTGTATTAAGTTTTCTGATAACTTTAATACCTAAGACATATAAGAAATTCATATACACATTCACATGTACACATGAGCATATGTGTATAATGAATAACCATTCCCCAAATAACAAGTTATCAAAGAAGAACAGTTCTCTAAAGAATTACAGAGTATTAACAACCACCTCAAGGGTGCACCAAATCACTAATTATAGGAGAAATGTAAATCAAAACATAGCTGAAGTTGTATATTATACCATACAAATTGGTAAACATGACAAAAGATAACAAAAGTCAGTTTTAAGGACTATGGGATGACAGAAACACTATTTTTAGTGGATCTGTGAATTAGAACAGCAATTTTCAAAAAGTAATGGCAAATAATGAAATTAAAATTATGAAATTTTTATGCCCTTTGACCAAGAGTTTCCGTTAAAGGGTTTAGACCACGAATAGGGTTGTGCACTCCAAAATATTTACAGCAGCACTTTAGGTAATAACAAAGAATTAGAAACAAAGTAGAAGTCAGATGCTTGGAGAATGACTAAACAAATTTGGAAATACTATGGTCATGTAGAAAAAGAGAATCAAGTTTATTTTTAAAAGATTAAGAAAAATAAATGTATTGACTTAATCAGACTTTGGTTTTTTCTATTTTGTTTTTCCCATTTCTTATTTTCTCCCTTAAAATAATGACCCCATCAAAAAGTGAGTCAATGGAAAGAAGAAATTCAACCCTCCAACACTTCTCTGATTCCATTAATGGTTCTGATCATCAATGATTCTGATCACAAGTTTGAATCTTTCAGTAGGCTTGATTTCTTCAAAACCGATTCCCTTTCCTAAGCTCAGAATCAGTTGGCAATATAGAAATTATTCTGTGAATTACATACAGTTAAAATCTTGTATGCATTAAGTTTTTTTTTAATTATCCTAATCTTGTCTTGATAAACTTCACTCTTTTATGTTAAAATTTCCATTAAAATTTTCACCATGACAAGAAAATTCAGGAGAGAGGAATGTGAACCAGTTTCCAGTTTCTTCACGACTTCTCCCAAAACAAAGTAGAATAGGTGACACTGCCAATGGAAAGCTAGGAGAGTATTTGAAATAAGCATGCAGGACTGAATTGCTGAATTGTGCAATTGCCTAAGAGTTCTTCAGTACGAATGATCGTTAATCATGTTTCACCAGAGGACCTGGATATGGGAAAGGTTCAGGAAGAAGTAACTTTGCTCCCTGTTCCCCTTCTCATAATGTACCCTTGCAGATAGTGGCAAGATGCCTTCTGGTGGCTCTTTTCCTTCCTCTGAGCCTCAGGAGTCATGTTAAAAGCTAGGCATTCTACTATGGTCAGTTTAGCGTCTGATCTAAGATAGCAAATCTTAGAGGATGTATGCTCTTTGAATGGACCCCTTTGCAATGTCTCCCCCTCAGAATCTCAGATTTGCTTATCTTTTCCAAAGGTACTTCTCCCAGACAATTCTGGTCCAAAGAACTGTGCCAAATGCCAAAAGAAAAGGTCGCCAGAGTTCTCATTACCCATTAGGCCTAATCCATTGTTACTCCCCCAACTTGTCCAGCTTAATCAGCATACAGACCTTAAAGCTGTCAGCCAGTATTAATTTCAATGGCACCTAAAAGGAACAAGGGCTGAACAAACCTACACAAATATAAAGAATCCCCTTGTCCTACCACTCTACTATTGGAAAATACATTATTATTTTTGGAATACAGATTGACTTCATAGAAAATTCATGCCTATTATTATCAACAAGTCAGAGTGGACTTTCCACTAAATCACATTTTGAGCCAGTAATGCTATTATACAGGAAAAAGAGAAGAAGGACGAGAAAAGAGAAGGCAAATTATGCTCTAGTCAATGGATTTTGAGGACAAGCCCTGCAAACTTTCCCAAAAAAACCTTTTATTAAGAGGCTTTTTACCGTTTCCACAGTCATTTTGAAAGGGAGATTTAGGTTACAGTCATCGTAGAACAATGCCAACATTTCATTTTTGGCAGGTGAATAATAGTATTCAGTTGTGCCAAATTTTTGGTGGTGTTGTTTCCTGAGTATAAGGCAAAATTATAGGACATTGGACTGGATTTGTTTTTAAGTGCTGAAGATACCCAGGAAGAGCACTTCATCAACACAAAGTAGCTTCCATCAAGTTTAACTGGACTGAAATGACTCAAGGGGCTATTTTGTAAGAGCTATCAAATTTTAGAACTATCAAAAACCTTGGAAGCTCTTCTCCCTCTTTCATGTGGGAACAATTGTAAGCCATGTTTTTTGCACAGAAGCACAACCTAATGATATTTACAAAAAAACCTGGCCCTGGGTCAGAGGAGAGTTTTGTCCATTGTGGGTCTCTTGGACTTTTGAACTCACACAGATGAGGCAACAGCTGAATAGGAATTTTTCAAAGAACAGTATCTTGTGATACAACCCTTTAATTAAGGGAACCCCTCTCAAAGGCAAGTGATCGTTACACAGTCTAAGGTTTACCACAGCTATCCATTCATTTCATCACACTGGGTTTTTGACATTTTTGACATAAATCACATTGCTTTCTCTTTGACCATTGGATAAATTTTATTTTTTTTTCCATTTCAATCAAATTAATAATTAAAATTGAGTCATTAACAATCCTTTGGTGTTTTGTTTTTTCCTGTATATTTTTAATTTCAATGGTTCATGAGTAGAACTTGATACTGTATTTTTTTAATCTACACAAATAATAGATTTAATTTATGCCCTTCCCCATACCAAATTGATCAGATCTACCTTCTATTATAATGTTTTAGTTAATCTGGATAGAGGTGAAATGATGAGAGAGAGGAAAAAAGGCTAAAAGTTTGACCTTTTAGCCAAAGTATTTAATGATTTTATATTTTTTGTTTTTGTGTTTCTCCTCCCTACTTATTTAAAATGAAACAGTTCTGGTGATTTGATTAATACCATTACATTTGAGGTATAAAAGGGAGAGAAAGTTCTGCTTCCCACTCTCAGTCACTGGCATGGGAGCCCAAAAGTCCAAGCTGGCAGTGGCACCAGAGCCCCAGTCCAAAATTTTAGAGCAAGAGCTGCAAGGAGCTGCAGAGGTCATCACTCTTATTTTCCAGAGGAGACAACAAAGACCCAGGGAGAGGCAGTGATTTCCCCAAGCCCCTCTCCAGAAATGGAAGGCCAGATTCCTATGATGATTACCCAGGGGTCTTCCTGCCACCCTATGAAAATCCGTCAGCCTGGATTCCTCCTCATGAGAGGGTCTACCAGCCACACTATAACAATGAACTGACCCAGTTTCTGCCCTCGGACCATCACACTGAAGAAGCCTCTGGGAGCCCAGTTGGGATTTAACATCAGTGGAGGAAAGGCCTCCCAGTTGGGTATCTTCATCTCTAAGGTGATTCCCGATTCAGATGCCCATCGGGCAGGACTACAGGAAGGATACCATGTCCTAGCTGTGAACAAAGTGGAATTCCAAGAAGGCTGTGGAGATTCTGAAGACAGCCCAAGAGATCAGTATGGGGGTCTGATTCTTCCCCTACAATTACCACCACCAGAAGGAGAGGACTGTGCACTAGAAGCGGCACTCTTCCCCTGCATGTAGAATCTAACTGAGACACCAGACCGACTTAGGAAGCACCTGGGAAACCCTGTGCTGATCCAGAACACAGCCTGCACTGGCCCTAACTGCACTGTACTTTGCCTCATTTTCTGGGTGGGCTTCAGGCCTAGTAAAGGCAAAGGAACCTTTCTAGGGGGAATCCCCTTCCTCTGTGCCAGCATTGATTTGAGCCAGGGGAAACCTCATCTTTCCCTCCCCAAACCCACACTCCTACCCCCTCCAGCTTAATTAAAGGAGAATCTGGAAAATGAATGAATGAATAGATAGATAGATAGATAGATAGATAGATAGATAGATAGATAGATAAAATGAAAGAGAGAGAAAGAATTGAGATAAGAATATGATCCAAACTTTTAAGATTCTGGAAGTAGCTGTTTATCGTGGGTAAACTATGCTCTATAGGGTAGGGAAATAATACCTATGCTATCTAACCTCATTGAAAATGTAAAGATCAAAGGATCCCTCAAGATCAGTTAACTTGGGAGTTCTTAACTTTGTCTTCATGAGCCTCATTGGCAGTCTGGTAAAATCTGTGGATCCTTTCTCAGAGTAATTTTTAATGTATACAATAAAATAAATGGTATTATTAGGGAAACAAATTAGGTTGGAATACTTACCATTTTTAATGTTCAAAGCCTCAGGTTAAACATGATTGATCTAATGAAATCTATTAATTTTATTTATGGCAAAATTTAGACACAGTGAGATAAAGTGAAAATAGAAAATGGTAAAGCTAAGATTTGAACCTAGGTTATCTGATTCTAAGTCCAGTGCTCTTTCCATAGTACCAGATCACAATTTGGATGGGATAGATATATCATAGGAAAGAGATTCATAAATGATAAAGTGCTACAAAACATAATCCATTACCATTTCTGAAAAGGGACATGTTGGGCTAAAGCAGATGAGGAATTTTGAAGAAAAGAGACAAGAAACAATCCTAATCTGGGGAACATTACCGTTATTGTTTCTTTCTGGGCATATCTGATCTGAATATTAGAGCAATTAACACAGACAAACCTGATACTTTATGGTCT
The DNA here is from genome assembly GCA_028646515.1 of Pseudochirops corinnae. Classification (NCBI taxonomy): domain Eukaryota; kingdom Metazoa; phylum Chordata; class Mammalia; order Diprotodontia; family Pseudocheiridae; genus Pseudochirops; species Pseudochirops corinnae. Next base: position 6,455 of record JAQQSV010002488.1, read on the forward strand.
TTCTCTCAGTACTAGGCAGAGATATTTCATTTCACACATCATTTACAACTTGTTATAGAAACCTATAATATGGATATCCAGGAACACCAGACAGAAGGAAAAAAAAAACATCTAATTTTGTTTTAAAAATGAGTAATTTTCCAGTGACTTAGTGATTCTATCTTCTCTAACTTGAAGTGACGATAACTACAATAAAGTTCCATGTCTCACACTATAAATGAAGATTATACAGCTCTTTTTACTGCTGGCATTGCTGCAGTTGAAATCTCTTCTTGCCACTAAGAAGACTAACTTTATAAAACCCTATGGAAAGATCACTTTCACACATTTCACTCACAGAGATGAAACACAAAAGTAAAGTGGGAATGTATTTCTTTTCTCTCCAAATTATAGAAATGTCAACATGTTTTATTTCATGAAGTTCCAAAAAGTAAAAGTTATCCAACTTTCAAAAAATCTGAAAACTAGTATGGTGCCCCCCCCCACTTTTAGTTATTACTTATCCTATATCCAACCCATTCTTTCTAAACAAGAAGTCTATAAAGATACAACTAATTGAAAAACCAAATCAATACCAGACAAAATAATCTTCTTATTTTTTTCCAATATAGGTTAAAAAAAGGATCATCTTTGTTGTCCTTAATTTTCTTGCCCACCTCAGGTCTTTCTTGATGCTATATTTTCTAAGACCATAAAGTAGTCATATTCATTTTCTATTAACTATTCTTATTTCTAGGTTTTATATATCATAAGTTAAAAAGATGGGGATTTTAACCTGGGTCTTCTGATCACAAAGCCAAGACATTTTCTACTACTTCCATAGATGGAAGCAATTGCCTGGGTTGTGGTTATAGTTAAAGATTCATTTTCTAATCTTGAACTAATGAGAATGAGGTTGTGTTTGAGACAGAATGCCTCCTTTTTTCTTGTTTGTGTTTCACTGATAATAGATAAACTACCCATAAACCACATAGTAAGATTAAATTTGGCGCACTACTTTTCCTTGATGTCTGCATTTGGACTCACTCGATGCCAAGTATACTATGTGAAGACATGGAAATAATAGAAAAGATGGTTGTCAGGAACAATGACTGGCCATGATCAAAAGTACATAATGTTTCAGGGATTATGTGATCAATTTTCAAGAGCAGGGAATGCCATCTAAAAATAAGCAGCCTTCAGAGACCACTTTAGAGAAAGGGGTATATCCCAATGTGTTCCAAAATGAACTCACTACATTAAAAGTGACTGCATCCACATCAGTGTGTGTGTGTGTGTGTGTGTGTGTGTGTGTAATGACACAGCATCTTGACTGAAGGAATAACTATAGGTCATGGGATGGGAAACCTGTGTCCTGAAGGCCATGTATGTCCTCAAGGTCTTCAAGTGCAACCCTTTGACTGAATCAAACTTTCAAAAAATAAATCCACTTAATAAAATTATTTATTCTGTAAAACTTGGACTCAATCCAAAGGCTGCACTCAAGGACCTAGAAGGTCCTACCCAGACACAGAGAAGGTCAAATGTAGCCTCGAGACTGCAGGTTCCCAACTCCTGGTAGGAGATCTGGACCCCTTACCCCAATGTCTAGTATTACATTTTTCCTTCATTGGTCCTGAGGAATTTTGGAAATAAATGTGGCCACACCAATAATCCCATTGTTGAGAATATATCCAAATAGTACCGCTAAAACAAATATAAAAGGAGCTGTCTGTTCAAATGTTTAAAAAAAAAACAACATGATATGTAATTAAGAAAGAATAATTAAAAGCACCCTGAGTATCCACCTATAAGATATTCTAGACTTCAGCCATATTGCCTTCCACTAATGCTTATTCATTGATATAGATCATGACCAAAACGGAAAATGGGGCACCAGAGAATTTTCCTTTGATGCATAGACTTATTCATAACTTTGTTAATGTATCTACTACCCATCACCTTAGTGGCTGGTCGGAGCTACTCTCCTCTAACTGGACTTGGTAGGTATTTTTTAGCACAAGGTAAACAGCCACCAATGTTGTTTCTACCATTATGTCATCAAATTGATACTCATTTGTCCAATTCCATTAATACTCATTGACTTGTTCTGATACCTTGAATTTGAAGGAACTTCTTGCTCCCAACAACCATGAAGGGTTTGTGTGGCCATCTACCTTTCCTACCAATGTTATAATACATATACATACATATGTATGTATGTATGTATGTATATATATATATATTTATATACACATATGTGTGTATGTATGAGTGTGTGTATAGATAAATAGAGTGGGGGAAGGAGCAGGGACAGAAGCATCTCTAAGAAATTAGGCTTAAGAAGAGAATAAGAAGTTTATGTGGATCTTTCATGAGAATGAGGATCCACACTGTATCAAATGTGTTTCACTGAAGCTCCATCAGTGAGAATTCTTGCTGCTCCTGGATCTGGCACAAAGTTAGCTGACACATACATTCAGATATTTGATTCTTGTGTCTAGACTTAGATTTCAATTAGGAAAATTGTAGAGTTCATGCAAATACTCCTATGTGGTCACAACTTTAGCAATACATATGGATATTATAATTTATTATGGACCTACCCTTATCCTATATTCAAGACCCCATCATGTAGTTTGTAGTAGTCTTCACATGCATTTGACCTAAGTCCTATTATATTATTGCCAAAGATTTAAAATTAACTGACTGGGGTGGGGGGACTTGAGTATGGAATGCAAAAAATAAAATAAAATATATTTGGCCAAGAAATTCCTCCTTATGTCATCTAGAAATATTAATTTATTACCATATGCTTTCTCCTTTTTGCCAAAACCTTTTAAAAATTATCTGCATGGATTTTTAGGTCATATGAACAAAAGGTGGTAAATGAGACATTTTCTCTGATCCCTATGACCTTTCAAGCCTCTCCAAGCAATTTATGCACCAAAGAGAAGCAACTTCAGCTTATTCCATGATCTAGGATACCCAGAATCAAAAGAAGAAAACATGAACTGATGTCTACCTTAAGCCTACTCAGTACTCTGTTCTACATCATTTATTGTCCTTCTCAACTGATGCAAGGATCTGACACATGAGATTAATATAATCCCACAACTTGGTTCCACTTTTCTCTTCCTAGTGCTGTGGAAATCCAGGGTTGAGAATGTGAAAATTTCCTGGAGCTTCTGTGGCCAGCGCATGGCAACATTCCATGCTGCAAATGATTTCTATGTGAGAGTAAAAAACAGAGGGAAAGGGATAGGACACATGTGTGAACTTTTAGTGAAGTTCACTTCCACATCCCACCCTGCTTTCCTCACAAAGCATGAAAAGTCAAAATTCTAAATGACAGATAACACTCAGTGTTTCAGTGTCACTAATTTGTCATTATTAGGAACTGCCAGGTCAGGCTGAGGAACCAAGAGAACAAACCAGAACACCATATGGAGAGGACAGGGTGAGGAGCATTTACCAGGCCTGAGAGACAGATCCCAGAATCTAGCTAGGGTCATTTTTGTCCCCCCTAAAAGACTCAGGCTAGTGAGTTAATTAACTGGGTTAGTAGGAGGTTAAGATGCTTTATAATTCAACACCTAGGGAAACCATCATTGGAGAGGAGAGAGTCAGGAGGTGAGAAAGAAGGTTAAAAAAGAATAATAATTAAAAAGGCTTAAATTACCAAAGATCCCAGGATAAAGAAAATCAAAGACCTTGAATATAAGCAGATAAGTTGACAGAGAAAATATTTGTAACAGACAAATATGGCCTGCAGAGCTAAATGTGTTCAGGCATCTATGAATAAATACTGTAAAACAAAGGAAGATGTTTTATCACTTGATGAGAGAGAAGACCTATGGATTTTTAAAAGCATATGGAATCACAGCACACTGTTCCCGAGTAGTTGAAAAGAGAAAGGAGAACCATGAGAGCAGAATTTATGGCTTGTGCGGAGAAGACAATGGGAAGAATAAGAAAATTTGATAGGGTGATGATAAATCTCATCAAGGAAACAATAGAGAGAAAAATTGGGAATTCAAACACAGAAAAGGACAATTTAGAAGAAAAGCAAATACATGCACATACACAAATATACACATTAACAGAAAATATTCTCTCTGTCCAAAGAAAATATAATAATCTCAAAGACAGGATGCCTAGAGATAATTTAAGCATCATGGTTCTAACAAGAAAAAAATATTACTAAAAAAATCTGAACACCATAATGCAAGGAACAATACACAAATTGCCCCAAACTGCTGAATATAAAAATTCCACTTCAAAGAATGCACACATCATACATAGAAGAAAGAGTGCGAGATTAAGGCATAAAGTGGTTAAATCCAACAATTTAATTTAGAAACAAGTTCTGCATGTGACCAGGAGAAAGATCTTCAAATATGAAGAAAAAGAAATTTTAATAAAAAGATTATTATACACTCACCAGAAAACACAGGAGGGAATGGAATAATATATTCCACTGAGTAATGGCACACAAGGCAAAAGGACCTACCCTGCAAATCTGAGCCTAACCATGAATGGAAAGGAAAAACAAAAGGGAACAGCTGATAATAATTAAAGCTTTTAAAATATTCATTAAAAATGAGACCAGGTGAGATTTTTTTTTTTAGCACCCCAGGCAAAAGAAATAAAAGAGATGTGAATGAATGCAGCAGTCAAGGACAGCGATAGCAACTGGGTAAATAACAGAAAGACCAGTTAAAAATGTCTTTCTAAATATATTCCAGGAAACTAGGGTAAAAGAGGTAACAGTGGAGAGTTGGGCCTTGAGCATATGGACAGAACCTGGTGACAACCTGGCTAGGACTTAATGGTGTGTGTGTGTGTGTGTGTGTGTGTGTGTGTGTGTCTGTGTCTGTGTCTGTGTGTGTCTGTGTGTGTGTGTGTCTGTGTGTCTGTGTGTGTGTGTCTGTGTGTGTGTGTGACTGCATTACAAAATAGGATGTTGCATTAAAGAAGATAGGGGAAAAGTGGGGTAAAAGAGTATATTTCAAAATAAGCATTAGCAATGAAGGGAATGTGATGCTTTTGCTCTAGTGGGCGGCAATTCTACAGGGGAATGAGTGAGGCAGAGCGGGGAAGAAATGAACAGGGGTGAAAAGAATACTTTATTTCATTGAAGAATGCTTCTTTCGGTGAAGAGAGATGCTCTCTGAAGGTAGACAGAGACTTTGTGAAAAGTGTTTTCTTGAGATTTGGAGTGAAATGACTCCTTGTCTTGTATCAAGACAGGGGAATGTAGAGTCCCTGGGCCAACAGGCATCCTGAGTATTGAGAAGGCATGGTACTGAGCTGCTATTTTGAGGCTAATGAGGAAGGTATGTGATAGAAAGGATATAGATCACAAGGATGTGGGGAGGGGATCCTCCCATTGATTACTCAGTGCTCTCTGTCACCTGTAGGAATTTGCATTATTCTGAGTGTCAGGCACAATGAAAAAGGGAAAATTTCAGGACAAACTCAGAAACTGTTTAAATAGGAGGCCAGAATGGACATCTTGGAATTCTTGATTCCAGGAGAAGTACAGAAGATGGAAAAGGAGTATATATGTATAGAGGTATGAACCAGCATGTGAAGCTCTAGAGTAGACAGAGAGGTCTTATAATGAATAGAGTGAGATAAATTCTCTATAGAAAGGTGCACAGAAATGCAAGATTAAAAAACTAAACTAAACTAAACTAAACTAAACTAGACCAGATGAATGAGAGAAGAAGGAAGAATATACTTGTCCAACTGAAAAGAAAAATGAAGAGAAGATTGAAATTTCAAAAAGAAAAATGAGAGCAGACAAGGAAAAAAAACAGCAGCAAAATTCCAAAGAGAAAGGGGTAATAAATGAGAAAAGGATAAAAGGATATTTGGGGTCATGGAAAGAGAGCCACTGGAAATAGGTCATATTAAAAAAAAAAGATGCAACTAAATTAAGTGAAGAGACAGTATTGTGTCTATAGCAAAAGGTGGGGGGGGGTTATAACTTGAAAAACATATATTATAGACAAATGAGAAAAATATAAATGCTTAACTCAACTTCATATGCAAATATATTAAATTAGCCAATAAAATAAAATTGAAAATAAAAACATTGGATAAGAAAGCAAAAATATGCACATAGTAAAACTGAAAGGTTTGAAAAAATACTAGAAATCAAGAGAATAAAAAAAGTTGTAATCATGTTGACAAAGCACGATAAAGAATTAAAGTTCAAAAGATAAACAAGAATAGTACATTATGCTGAAAGGAATCATAGAAAAGAAACAAATATCAGTAATAAATCCATATATTCTAAATACCTTAATATTCATAAAGGAAACATTAACTAAGATCCAATAAGACATTGGGAGTAAAATATTAGTGATGGGAAGCTTTATTCTTCTCCCTCTCAGTACTGAGTAAACCTAACTGAAAGATAAACAAAATGGAAAATATGGAGCTGAACAAATTGCTGGAGACACTAGAGCTGAAAAACTTTTACTATCTTTTAAATGGCAGTACAAGAGAGTATACATATTTCTGACCACTACAGGAAACTTTTACTAAAATTGAAAATGTGGTAGTGAACAGAGATACTGCCAATAAATGTAAAAAGGTTTAAAAACTGAGAGCACAAAACCTTAAAAATATGAACTAAAACTTACAGAAGGCCAGATAGATAAATATTTTGAATAAATGAAACTTAGAAAAAGAAATAGATCTAAGTGTAGAGAAACAATGCAAGAAAAACTTCCTCCTGGTCCTGAAGGATTCTTAACAAAATTCTATCACACTTTT
>JAQQSV010002488.1:13322-26743 GCA_028646515.1 Pseudochirops corinnae
AGCTGCAGCCACTGCCTCTGACGCCGCTTCCAGTCCGCACCGCACAGAGACTAGCTTGGCTCCGGCGTTCCCTTGCTCCACCCCTTCCTGCTACATCAGCAAGCTTAAGGGGCGTGGAAGATCTTCAAATCCTAGTATCGTTACAGTAGGGTGTTCTCTCATTTTTAAGAATAATTTTGAGCTATAGATATTGTTATTTAAAAGTGTGATAGAATTTTGTTAAGAATCCTTCAGGACCAGGAGGAAGTTTTTCTTGCATTGTTTCTCTACACTTAGATCTATTTCTTTTTCTAAGTTTCATTTATTCAAAATATTTATCTATCTGGCCTTCTGTAAGTTTTAGTTCATATTTTTAAGGTTTTGTGCTCTCAGTTTTTAAACCTTTTTACATTTATTGGCAGTATCTCTGTTCACTACCACATTTTCAATTTTAGTAAAAGTTTCCTGTAGTGGTCAGAAATATGTATACTCTCTTGTACTGCCATTTAAAAGATAGTAAAAGTTTTTCAGCTCTAGTGTCTCCAGCAATTTGTTCAGCTCCATATTTTCCATTTTGTTTATCTTTCAGTTAGGTTTACTCAGTACTGAGAGGGAGAAGAATAAAGCTTCCCATCACTAATATTTTACTCCCAATGTCTTATTGGATCTTAGTTAATGTTTCCTTTATGAATATTAAGGTATTTAGAATATATGGATTTATTACTGATATTTGTTTCTTTTCTATGATTCCTTTCAGCATAATGTACTATTCTTGTTTATCTTTTGAACTTTAATTCTTTATCGTGCTTTGTCAACATGATTACAACTTTTTTTATTCTCTTGATTTCTAGTATTTTTTCAAACCTTTCAGTTTTACTATGTGCATATTTTTGCTTTCTTATCCAATGTTTTTATTTTCAATTTTATTTTATTGGCTAATTTAATATATTTGCATATGAAGTTGAGTTAAGCATTTATATTTTTCTCATTTGTCTATAATATATGTTTTTCAAGTTATAACCCCCCCCCACCTTTTGCTATAGACACAATACTGTCTCTTCACTTAATTTAGTTGCATCTTTTTTTTTTAATATGACCTATTTCCAGTGGCTCTCTTTCCATGACCCCAAATATCCTTTTATCCTTTTCTCATTTATTACCCCTTTCTCTTTGGAATTTTGCTGCTGTTTTTTTTCCTTGTCTGCTCTCATTTTTCTTTTTGAAATTTCAATCTTCTCTTCATTTTTCTTTTCAGTTGGACAAGTATATTCTTCCTTCTTCTCTCATTCATCTGGTCTAGTTTAGTTTAGTTTAGTTTAGTTTAGTTTTTTAATCTTGCATTTCTGTGCACCTTTCTATAGAGAATTTATCTCACTCTATTCATTATAAGACCTCTCTGTCTACTCTAGAGCTTCACATGCTGGTTCATACCTCTATACATATATACTCCTTTTCCATCTTCTGTACTTCTCCTGGAATCAAGAATTCCAAGATGTCCATTCTGGCCTCCTATTTAAACAGTTTCTGAGTTTGTCCTGAAATTTTCCCTTTTTCATTGTGCCTGACACTCAGAATAATGCAAATTCCTACAGGTGACAGAGAGCACTGAGTAATCAATGGGAGGATCCCCTCCCCACATCCTTGTGATCTATATCCTTTCTATCACATACCTTCCTCATTAGCCTCAAAATAGCAGCTCAGTACCATGCCTTCTCAATACTCAGGATGCCTGTTGGCCCAGGGACTCTACATTCCCCTGTCTTGATACAAGACAAGGAGTCATTTCACTCCAAATCTCAAGAAAACACTTTTCACAAAGTCTCTGTCTACCTTCAGAGAGCATCTCTCTTCACCGAAAGAAGCATTCTTCAATGAAATAAAGTATTCTTTTCACCCCTGTTCATTTCTTCCCCGCTCTGCCTCACTCATTCCCCTGTAGAATTGCCGCCCACTAGAGCAAAAGCATCACATTCCCTTCATTGCTAATGCTTATTTTGAAATATACTCTTTTACCCCACTTTTCCCCTATCTTCTTTAATGCAACATCCTATTTTGTAATGCAGTCACACACACACACAGACACACACACACAGACACACAGACACACACACACACAGACACACACAGACACAGACACAGACACACACACACACACACACACACACACACACACACCATTAAGTCCTAGCCAGGTTGTCACCAGGTTCTGTCCATATGCTCAAGGCCCAACTCTCCACTGTTACCTCTTTTACCCTAGTTTCCTGGAATATATTTAGAAAGACATTTTTAACTGGTCTTTCTGTTATTTACCCAGTTGCTATCGCTGTCCTTGACTGCTGCATTCATTCACATCTCTTTTATTTCTTTTGCCTGGGGTGCTAAAAAAAAAAATCTCACCTGGTCTCATTTTTAATGAATATTTTAAAAGCTTTAATTATTATCAGCTGTTCCCTTTTGTTTTTCCTTTCCATTCATGGTTAGGCTCAGATTTGCAGGGTAGGTCCTTTTGCCTTGTGTGCCATTACTCAGTGGAATATATTATTCCATTCCCTCCTGTGTTTTCTGGTGAGTGTATAATAATCTTTTTATTAAAATTTCTTTTTCTTCATATTTGAAGATCTTTCTCCTGGTCACATGCAGAACTTGTTTCTAAATTAAATTGTTGGATTTAACCACTTTATGCCTTAATCTCGCACTCTTTCTTCTATGTATGATGTGTGCATTCTTTGAAGTGGAATTTTTATATTCAGCAGTTTGGGGCAATTTGTGTATTGTTCCTTGCATTATGGTGTTCAGATTTTTTTAGTAATATTTTTTTCTTGTTAGAACCATGATGCTTAAATTATCTCTAGGCATCCTGTCTTTGAGATTATTATATTTTCTTTGGACAGAGAGAATATTTTCTGTTAATGTGTATATTTGTGTATGTGCATGTATTTGCTTTTCTTCTAAATTGTCCTTTTCTGTGTTTGAATTCCCAATTTTTCTCTCTATTGTTTCCTTGATGAGATTTATCATCACCCTATCAAATTTTCTTATTCTTCCCATTGTCTTCTCCGCACAAGCCATAAATTCTGCTCTCATGGTTCTCCTTTCTCTTTTCAACTACTCGGGAACAGTGTGCTGTGATTCCATATGCTTTTAAAAATCCATAGGTCTTCTCTCTCATCAAGTGATAAAACATCTTCCTTTGTTTTACAGTATTTATTCATAGATGCCTGAACACATTTAGCTCTGCAGGCCATATTTGTCTGTTACAAATATTTTCTCTGTCAACTTATCTGCTTATATTCAAGGTCTTTGATTTTCTTTATCCTGGGATCTTTGGTAATTTAAGCCTTTTTAATTATTATTCTTTTTTAACCTTCTTTCTCACCTCCTGACTCTCTCCTCTCCAATGATGGTTTCCCTAGGTGTTGAATTATAAAGCATCTTAACCTCCTACTAACCCAGTTAATTAACTCACTAGCCTGAGTCTTTTAGGGGGGACAAAAATGACCCTAGCTAGATTCTGGGATCTGTCTCTCAGGCCTGGTAAATGCTCCTCACCCTGTCCTCTCCATATGGTGTTCTGGTTTGTTCTCTTGGTTCCTCAGCCTGACCTGGCAGTTCCTAATAATGACAAATTAGTGACACTGAAACACTGAGTGTTATCTGTCATTTAGAATTTTGACTTTTCATGCTTTGTGAGGAAAGCAGGGTGGGATGTGGAAGTGAACTTCACTAAAAGTTCACACATGTGTCCTATCCCTTTCCCTCTGTTTTTTACTCTCACATAGAAATCATTTGCAGCATGGAATGTTGCCATGCGCTGGCCACAGAAGCTCCAGGAAATTTTCACATTCTCAACCCTGGATTTCCACAGCACTAGGAAGAGAAAAGTGGAACCAAGTTGTGGGATTATATTAATCTCATGTGTCAGATCCTTGCATCAGTTGAGAAGGACAATAAATGATGTAGAACAGAGTACTGAGTAGGCTTAAGGTAGACATCAGTTCATGTTTTCTTCTTTTGATTCTGGGTATCCTAGATCATGGAATAAGCTGAAGTTGCTTCTCTTTGGTGCATAAATTGCTTGGAGAGGCTTGAAAGGTCATAGGGATCAGAGAAAATGTCTCATTTACCACCTTTTGTTCATATGACCTAAAAATCCATGCAGATAATTTTTAAAAGGTTTTGGCAAAAAGGAGAAAGCATATGGTAATAAATTAATATTTCTAGATGACATAAGGAGGAATTTCTTGGCCAAATATATTTTATTTTATTTTTTGCATTCCATACTCAAGTCCCCCCACCCCAGTCAGTTAATTTTAAATCTTTGGCAATAATATAATAGGACTTAGGTCAAATGCATGTGAAGACTACTACAAACTACATGATGGGGTCTTGAATATAGGATAAGGGTAGGTCCATAATAAATTATAATATCCATATGTATTGCTAAAGTTGTGACCACATAGGAGTATTTGCATGAACTCTACAATTTTCCTAATTGAAATCTAAGTCTAGACACAAGAATCAAATATCTGAATGTATGTGTCAGCTAACTTTGTGCCAGATCCAGGAGCAGCAAGAATTCTCACTGATGGAGCTTCAGTGAAACACATTTGATACAGTGTGGATCCTCATTCTCATGAAAGATCCACATAAACTTCTTATTCTCTTCTTAAGCCTAATTTCTTAGAGATGCTTCTGTCCCTGCTCCTTCCCCCACTCTATTTATCTATACACACACTCATACATACACACATATGTGTATATAAATATATATATATATACATACATACATACATACATATGTATGTATATGTATTATAACATTGGTAGGAAAGGTAGATGGCCACACAAACCCTTCATGGTTGTTGGGAGCAAGAAGTTCCTTCAAATTCAAGGTATCAGAACAAGTCAATGAGTATTAATGGAATTGGACAAATGAGTATCAATTTGATGACATAATGGTAGAAACAACATTGGTGGCTGTTTACCTTGTGCTAAAAAATACCTACCAAGTCCAGTTAGAGGAGAGTAGCTCCGACCAGCCACTAAGGTGATGGGTAGTAGATACATTAACAAAGTTATGAATAAGTCTATGCATCAAAGGAAAATTCTCTGGTGCCCCATTTTCCGTTTTGGTCATGATCTATATCAATGAATAAGCATTAGTGGAAGGCAATATGGCTGAAGTCTAGAATATCTTATAGGTGGATACTCAGGGTGCTTTTAATTATTCTTTCTTAATTACATATCATGTTGTTTTTTTTTTAAACATTTGAACAGACAGCTCCTTTTATATTTGTTTTAGCGGTACTATTTGGATATATTCTCAACAATGGGATTATTGGTGTGGCCACATTTATTTCCAAAATTCCTCAGGACCAATGAAGGAAAAATGTAATACTAGACATTGGGGTAAGGGGTCCAGATCTCCTACCAGGAGTTGGGAACCTGCAGTCTCGAGGCTACATTTGACCTTCTCTGTGTCTGGGTAGGACCTTCTAGGTCCTTGAGTGCAGCCTTTGGATTGAGTCCAAGTTTTACAGAATAAATAATTTTATTAAGTGGATTTATTTTTTGAAAGTTTGATTCAGTCAAAGGGTTGCACTTGAAGACCTTGAGGACATACATGGCCTTCAGGACACAGGTTTCCCATCCCATGACCTATAGTTATTCCTTCAGTCAAGATGCTGTGTCATTACACACACACACACACACACACACACACACACTGATGTGGATGCAGTCACTTTTAATGTAGTGAGTTCATTTTGGAACACATTGGGATATACCCCTTTCTCTAAAGTGGTCTCTGAAGGCTGCTTATTTTTAGATGGCATTCCCTGCTCTTGAAAATTGATCACATAATCCCTGAAACATTATGTACTTTTGATCATGGCCAGTCATTGTTCCTGACAACCATCTTTTCTATTATTTCCATGTCTTCACATAGTATACTTGGCATCGAGTGAGTCCAAATGCAGACATCAAGGAAAAGTAGTGCGCCAAATTTAATCTTACTATGTGGTTTATGGGTAGTTTATCTATTATCAGTGAAACACAAACAAGAAAAAAGGAGGCATTCTGTCTCAAACACAACCTCATTCTCATTAGTTCAAGATTAGAAAATGAATCTTTAACTATAACCACAACCCAGGCAATTGCTTCCATCTATGGAAGTAGTAGAAAATGTCTTGGCTTTGTGATCAGAAGACCCAGGTTAAAATCCCCATCTTTTTAACTTATGATATATAAAACCTAGAAATAAGAATAGTTAATAGAAAATGAATATGACTACTTTATGGTCTTAGAAAATATAGCATCAAGAAAGACCTGAGGTGGGCAAGAAAATTAAGGACAACAAAGATGATCCTTTTTTTAACCTATATTGGAAAAAAATAAGAAGATTATTTTGTCTGGTATTGATTTGGTTTTTCAATTAGTTGTATCTTTATAGACTTCTTGTTTAGAAAGAATGGGTTGGATATAGGATAAGTAATAACTAAAAGTGGGGGGGGGCACCATACTAGTTTTCAGATTTTTTGAAAGTTGGATAACTTTTACTTTTTGGAACTTCATGAAATAAAACATGTTGACATTTCTATAATTTGGAGAGAAAAGAAATACATTCCCACTTTACTTTTGTGTTTCATCTCTGTGAGTGAAATGTGTGAAAGTGATCTTTCCATAGGGTTTTATAAAGTTAGTCTTCTTAGTGGCAAGAAGAGATTTCAACTGCAGCAATGCCAGCAGTAAAAAGAGCTGTATAATCTTCATTTATAGTGTGAGACATGGAACTTTATTGTAGTTATCGTCACTTCAAGTTAGAGAAGATAGAATCACTAAGTCACTGGAAAATTACTCATTTTTAAAACAAAATTAGATGTTTTTTTTTTCCTTCTGTCTGGTGTTCCTGGATATCCATATTATAGGTTTCTATAACAAGTTGTAAATGATGTGTGAAATGAAATATCTCTGCCTAGTACTGAGAGAAAGACCATAAAGTATCAGGTTTGTCTGTGTTAATTGCTCTAATATTCAGATCAGATATGCCCAGAAAGAAACAATAACGGTAATGTTCCCCAGATTAGGATTGTTTCTTGTCTCTTTTCTTCAAAATTCCTCATCTGCTTTAGCCCAACATGTCCCTTTTCAGAAATGGTAATGGATTATGTTTTGTAGCACTTTATCATTTATGAATCTCTTTCCTATGATATATCTATCCCATCCAAATTGTGATCTGGTACTATGGAAAGAGCACTGGACTTAGAATCAGATAACCTAGGTTCAAATCTTAGCTTTACCATTTTCTATTTTCACTTTATCTCACTGTGTCTAAATTTTGCCATAAATAAAATTAATAGATTTCATTAGATCAATCATGTTTAACCTGAGGCTTTGAACATTAAAAATGGTAAGTATTCCAACCTAATTTGTTTCCCTAATAATACCATTTATTTTATTGTATACATTAAAAATTACTCTGAGAAAGGATCCACAGATTTTACCAGACTGCCAATGAGGCTCATGAAGACAAAGTTAAGAACTCCCAAGTTAACTGATCTTGAGGGATCCTTTGATCTTTACATTTTCAATGAGGTTAGATAGCATAGGTATTATTTCCCTACCCTATAGAGCATAGTTTACCCACGATAAACAGCTACTTCCAGAATCTTAAAAGTTTGGATCATATTCTTATCTCAATTCTTTCTCTCTCTTTCATTTTATCTATCTATCTATCTATCTATCTATCTATCTATCTATCTATCTATTCATTCATTCATTTTCCAGATTCTCCTTTAATTAAGCTGGAGGGGGTAGGAGTGTGGGTTTGGGGAGGGAAAGATGAGGTTTCCCCTGGCTCAAATCAATGCTGGCACAGAGGAAGGGGATTCCCCCTAGAAAGGTTCCTTTGCCTTTACTAGGCCTGAAGCCCACCCAGAAAATGAGGCAAAGTACAGTGCAGTTAGGGCCAGTGCAGGCTGTGTTCTGGATCAGCACAGGGTTTCCCAGGTGCTTCCTAAGTCGGTCTGGTGTCTCAGTTAGATTCTACATGCAGGGGAAGAGTGCCGCTTCTAGTGCACAGTCCTCTCCTTCTGGTGGTGGTAATTGTAGGGGAAGAATCAGACCCCCATACTGATCTCTTGGGCTGTCTTCAGAATCTCCACAGCCTTCTTGGAATTCCACTTTGTTCACAGCTAGGACATGGTATCCTTCCTGTAGTCCTGCCCGATGGGCATCTGAATCGGGAATCACCTTAGAGATGAAGATACCCAACTGGGAGGCCTTTCCTCCACTGATGTTAAATCCCAACTGGGCTCCCAGAGGCTTCTTCAGTGTGATGGTCCGAGGGCAGAAACTGGGTCAGTTCATTGTTATAGTGTGGCTGGTAGACCCTCTCATGAGGAGGAATCCAGGCTGACGGATTTTCATAGGGTGGCAGGAAGACCCCTGGGTAATCATCATAGGAATCTGGCCTTCCATTTCTGGAGAGGGGCTTGGGGAAATCACTGCCTCTCCCTGGGTCTTTGTTGTCTCCTCTGGAAAATAAGAGTGATGAC
The DNA here is from genome assembly GCA_028646515.1 of Pseudochirops corinnae. NCBI lineage: Eukaryota > Metazoa > Chordata > Mammalia > Diprotodontia > Pseudocheiridae > Pseudochirops > Pseudochirops corinnae. The sequence continues at coordinate 21,857 of JAQQSV010002488.1, forward strand.
CTCTGCAGCTCCTTGCAGCTCTTGCTCTAAAATTTTGGACTGGGGCTCTGGTGCCACTGCCAGCTTGGACTTTTGGGCTCCCATGCCAGTGACTGAGAGTGGGAAGCAGAACTTTCTCTCCCTTTTATACCTCAAATGTAATGGTATTAATCAAATCACCAGAACTGTTTCATTTTAAATAAGTAGGGAGGAGAAACACAAAAACAAAAAATATAAAATCATTAAATACTTTGGCTAAAAGGTCAAACTTTTAGCCTTTTTTCCTCTCTCTCATCATTTCACCTCTATCCAGATTAACTAAAACATTATAATAGAAGGTAGATCTGATCAATTTGGTATGGGGAAGGGCATAAATTAAATCTATTATTTGTGTAGATTAAAAAAATACAGTATCAAGTTCTACTCATGAACCATTGAAATTAAAAATATACAGGAAAAAACAAAACACCAAAGGATTGTTAATGACTCAATTTTAATTATTAATTTGATTGAAATGGAAAAAAAAATAAAATTTATCCAATGGTCAAAGAGAAAGCAATGTGATTTATGTCAAAAATGTCAAAAACCCAGTGTGATGAAATGAATGGATAGCTGTGGTAAACCTTAGACTGTGTAACGATCACTTGCCTTTGAGAGGGGTTCCCTTAATTAAAGGGTTGTATCACAAGATACTGTTCTTTGAAAAATTCCTATTCAGCTGTTGCCTCATCTGTGTGAGTTCAAAAGTCCAAGAGACCCACAATGGACAAAACTCTCCTCTGACCCAGGGCCAGGTTTTTTTGTAAATATCATTAGGTTGTGCTTCTGTGCAAAAAACATGGCTTACAATTGTTCCCACATGAAAGAGGGAGAAGAGCTTCCAAGGTTTTTGATAGTTCTAAAATTTGATAGCTCTTACAAAATAGCCCCTTGAGTCATTTCAGTCCAGTTAAACTTGATGGAAGCTACTTTGTGTTGATGAAGTGCTCTTCCTGGGTATCTTCAGCACTTAAAAACAAATCCAGTCCAATGTCCTATAATTTTGCCTTATACTCAGGAAACAACACCACCAAAAATTTGGCACAACTGAATACTATTATTCACCTGCCAAAAATGAAATGTTGGCATTGTTCTACGATGACTGTAACCTAAATCTCCCTTTCAAAATGACTGTGGAAACGGTAAAAAGCCTCTTAATAAAAGGTTTTTTTGGGAAAGTTTGCAGGGCTTGTCCTCAAAATCCATTGACTAGAGCATAATTTGCCTTCTCTTTTCTCGTCCTTCTTCTCTTTTTCCTGTATAATAGCATTACTGGCTCAAAATGTGATTTAGTGGAAAGTCCACTCTGACTTGTTGATAATAATAGGCATGAATTTTCTATGAAGTCAATCTGTATTCCAAAAATAATAATGTATTTTCCAATAGTAGAGTGGTAGGACAAGGGGATTCTTTATATTTGTGTAGGTTTGTTCAGCCCTTGTTCCTTTTAGGTGCCATTGAAATTAATACTGGCTGACAGCTTTAAGGTCTGTATGCTGATTAAGCTGGACAAGTTGGGGGAGTAACAATGGATTAGGCCTAATGGGTAATGAGAACTCTGGCGACCTTTTCTTTTGGCATTTGGCACAGTTCTTTGGACCAGAATTGTCTGGGAGAAGTACCTTTGGAAAAGATAAGCAAATCTGAGATTCTGAGGGGGAGACATTGCAAAGGGGTCCATTCAAAGAGCATACATCCTCTAAGATTTGCTATCTTAGATCAGACGCTAAACTGACCATAGTAGAATGCCTAGCTTTTAACATGACTCCTGAGGCTCAGAGGAAGGAAAAGAGCCACCAGAAGGCATCTTGCCACTATCTGCAAGGGTACATTATGAGAAGGGGAACAGGGAGCAAAGTTACTTCTTCCTGAACCTTTCCCATATCCAGGTCCTCTGGTGAAACATGATTAACGATCATTCGTACTGAAGAACTCTTAGGCAATTGCACAATTCAGCAATTCAGTCCTGCATGCTTATTTCAAATACTCTCCTAGCTTTCCATTGGCAGTGTCACCTATTCTACTTTGTTTTGGGAGAAGTCGTGAAGAAACTGGAAACTGGTTCACATTCCTCTCTCCTGAATTTTCTTGTCATGGTGAAAATTTTAATGGAAATTTTAACATAAAAGAGTGAAGTTTATCAAGACAAGATTAGGATAATTAAAAAAAAACTTAATGCATACAAGATTTTAACTGTATGTAATTCACAGAATAATTTCTATATTGCCAACTGATTCTGAGCTTAGGAAAGGGAATCGGTTTTGAAGAAATCAAGCCTACTGAAAGATTCAAACTTGTGATCAGAATCATTGATGATCAGAACCATTAATGGAATCAGAGAAGTGTTGGAGGGTTGAATTTCTTCTTTCCATTGACTCACTTTTTGATGGGGTCATTATTTTAAGGGAGAAAATAAGAAATGGGAAAAACAAAATAGAAAAAACCAAAGTCTGATTAAGTCAATACATTTATTTTTCTTAATCTTTTAAAAATAAACTTGATTCTCTTTTTCTACATGACCATAGTATTTCCAAATTTGTTTAGTCATTCTCCAAGCATCTGACTTCTACTTTGTTTCTAATTCTTTGTTATTACCTAAAGTGCTGCTGTAAATATTTTGGAGTGCACAACCCTATTCGTGGTCTAAACCCTTTAACGGAAACTCTTGGTCAAAGGGCATAAAAATTTCATAATTTTAATTTCATTATTTGCCATTACTTTTTGAAAATTGCTGTTCTAATTCACAGATCCACTAAAAATAGTGTTTCTGTCATCCCATAGTCCTTAAAACTGACTTTTGTTATCTTTTGTCATGTTTACCAATTTGTATGGTATAATATACAACTTCAGCTATGTTTTGATTTACATTTCTCCTATAATTAGTGATTTGGTGCACCCTTGAGGTGGTTGTTAATACTCTGTAATTCTTTAGAGAACTGTTCTTCTTTGATAACTTGTTATTTGGGGAATGGTTATTCATTATACACATATGCTCATGTGTACATGTGAATGTGTATATGAATTTCTTATATGTCTTAGGTATTAAAGTTATCAGAAAACTTAATACAAAGGTTTTGTTTTTCTTCTTATTCTACTGCTTCCTTTTTTAGATTAATTAATTATTTTATTTTTAAATTTTGGTGCAGAAGTTCTTTGTTCCAGGTAAGCAAATATATGTGTTTTCTTTTTTGGTAATTTCCTCTATTTTGATAAGAATACATAACCAACTTATTGTCTGAAAGGCATGTGATCTAATTGTCTTCTTATATTTTAATACTGTGACTTGAAAAAAAAAATATTCAGGCCATGATTCCTTTTAGAATGTATTGTAGAATATGATGTAAGGTCTTGGTTTAAGTTTTCTTTCTTCTAAATTGCTTTTCAGTTTCCCTAGGAATATTTTCCTAAGTAATTTATGATTGCTGCCTCAGTGGACACTGGTTCTTGAATATCATTGTTTCTGACCTCTTTTCTCTATCCTATTCCATTGAAATGACTTTATTTTTTATCCACTAGCAGATGGCTTTTATGTTTGCTGTTTTAAAAATGTAGATTAAAGTCTGGAATTGCTATTACCACTTCATCCCTACCTCTTTTCATAACTTCCTTCATATTCTAGATCAGTTGTTTTTCCATATGAATTTTATTATTATTTTATTAAGTTCTGTAAAGTATCCCTTTGGTAGTTTAATTGGCATACTAATAAACATGTAAATTACCTTTGGAAGTATTGATATTTGGACTATTTAGGTATGATCTAACCATCAGCATTAAACATTCTTCCAGATATTTAATTTATTCTTTACTTTAAGGAAATTTTATGCTAGAATCTATACAAATCTCTTTTAGTGACATGGTAGATTGATGCCCAGATATTTCATGCACGGAATTTTCCTTTCTATTATTGCTGGTAAGATTTTGTTATTATTATGTAGAAATACAGTTGGTTTTGGAGGTTTGTATTGTAGCCTGCAACTTTACAGAAATAATTAATCTTCTTGATTAGTACCTTTACTAGTTGCCCAGGATTTTTCAAGAATGCTATCATATAGTCAGCAAATAAGGATGTATTTATTGCCTTTTTTATTATTATTGTGCATTTTTCCTTGTAACATGATTGTAATTCGTTTTTCTAAATTTACTTGATGTATAGTAAATATTTTGTAGCCCCTCACTGCTGTTTTGTCTGTTTTTTAAAATGTATCTCTTGTAAGCAACAGATTTTCCTTTCTTATCCAGTTTTTTCATTCATTTTCATTTTATTAGATGGTTTAATTCACTCACATTTAAAATTTTGAGAATTAGATTTTTATTTTCCTCCATTTATTTTTAATATAGTTCTATTTTAAAATTGGAGTTTCTCTTCCTCCTTCCACTGTATAAAGAGTATTTCAGTTATTTTTAGTGTAGTCCATTTTGTCAGCCCTAACCCTATCATGTTATTGTACCCCTATAACCTCAAACCACTCCTGTTTGTTACCCTTTTGTCTAATTTTGGAATTTCTCTTATGAGCACCTTTGTTTAGAAATAGGTTTTTTTCCCTCATTGCTTTCAATATTTATTTATTTTTTCTTTCTGTCTATTCTAGACTTTTATTCTTTGATTCATGGTTATTACAAGCATTTGTTCATTATTCACTATATTCTTTATGGAATCAAATTTTTGAAGTACCTGTTTTAGGTTATTCCTTATAAACTGTTTCTTAATCTTGCCCTATAATTCTTGCCTCACTCTTAGAAATGTCAATTCCTGCAGGTAATAGAAAGGATATTGATTCAAGTAAGGCTATTCCTATATCACTAATTGTGATTGTTTCTCCATCATTGCTTCTATTTGGATTCTGCTTGGACACTTGATTATATATATAT
>JAQQSV010002489.1:0-13398 GCA_028646515.1 Pseudochirops corinnae
ATCACAATATAATATTCACAACATTAGATCTTATCACAGAAAATCACAATATAGTATTCACAACAGCTTAACATTAAAATGGCCACATAGTTTTCACCAAAGTGGTTTGTATTTAGAACAAAGAGCAAAAGAACAATCATCTGGTATCCCTAAGGAGGTTTGCCTCCTTACTTAGTCATTCAGTCATCTCAAAATACAATAGTCAGTCTTCCACTCATGGGGCAATCATATGTTAACTTAATCAGTCACTTATGTAGCAATCAGTCACTAAGTATCATTAATCGCTAAATACAATCATTAGAAAATTACACAAACCCTCCATCCCTTGGTGTCTAGTAAACTTCAATTTCATCACAGCATTCAAAATCCAAGGAGAGGCCTTGGCTTCATCTTGACTCAGGGTGGTTTCTCAGATTCCCTGAATCCCCTCCCATGGTTCCAGCTCCTATCTGAATCTACCAGTCATCTGGATTCAGAGGCAGACAGCTCCTAGGTCCTTGTGCAGTCCTCTCGGCAGTTCCTGCTATAAACTGAAGTTCACAGGGTTCAGTATATCTCAAAACCTTCACCACTTCTATTGCTGGGAGCTCAAACAAAGTCTTATCCCAGTCATGCTTCTTCAGTCCTCTGGCATTTCAGCTGTCCCTAGGACCCAAAAGAAATCTGGCAGCAGCCACTTCAGCCTTCTAGGCAGTCTTCTCAGCAGCAACATCAGCCTTCACGAGATTCTGGTCTCAAGAAAACTCCAACTCAGTTATCAGTCCAGTAGCAGACTAGGTTCCAGATGCTGCCAAGAGGGAACTTTCTCTCTCTCTCTCTCTCTCTCTCTCTCTCTCTCTCTCTCTCTCTCTCTCTCTCTTTCTCTTTCTCTGTCTTTCTCCTCCCTCTCTCATCTGGTTTCAGTCTCCACAATTCCTCCACCAGGAGCCTGCCAGGAGAAAAATTCTGATTCTGCCTCTCTGGGGCTTTTCTTATACACACACACACACACACACACACACACACACACACACACACACACACACACACACACAGCATTAGCTTCCTGTTTCAGCCAAATCCTTCTTAATTATGTCAGAATTCATACCCTCTGCCTCTTTCACAGAGGCTTGACTAAGGAATAAGTACCTGCTTACTTGACATAACAAAAAGGGATATTCAAATTTAAATTAATTACCATTACAGAGAGCAATAGCCACACCTCTCCTTGGATCATACCACCTTGGGAGTACTAAAAACCAACAGACCTCTAGCAGCAGGAAAAAAAAAAAGACTCAGAAGCTTGGGACAGTGTCCACTGTACCTGGGGAGCTGAGACCAATTTTAACATAAAAACAGCAAGAAATTGGTTTGAAAAATAATCAAACAACAACAGCAACAACAACAACAAAATCTGACCACAAAAAGCTACTATGATGATAAGGAACATCAGTACATAATCTCAGAAGAAGACCATGATTTCAAAAAAGATACAAGCAAAGCCTCAAAGAAAAAATGTTAATTGGACACAAGCTAAATAAAATTCTGTGGGAGAGATAAAAAATTATTTTAAAAATCAAATAAAAGTAGTAAAGGAAAATTTTAAAAAATGAGATCAAAAGAACATTATGAAAAGAAAATTGGCAACTTGGTAAAACAGGTACGAAAATACTGAAGAAAATAATGCCTTAAAATAATTTGGCAGGTGGAGAAAGAGGTACAAAAATTTACTGAAGGAAAGAACTTTTTAAAAATCTGAATTGGGAAAATAGGAAAAGAGATACAAATCCTTACAGAAGAAATAATGATTTAAAATTTAGAATTGGGCTAGTCAAAGCTAATGGACTCAATAAAACACCAAGAAATAATCAAACAAAGTCAAAAGGATTAAAAATAGAAGGGAATGTGAAATATTTCATTAGAAAAACAACTAACCTGGAAAATAGATTGAGGAGAGATAATTGAAAAATTATTGGAGTACCTGAAAGCAAAGATGAAAACAAAACAAAACAAGCCTAGACAACATATTCCAAGAAATTATCAAGGAAAACTGTATAGATATCCTAGAACCAGAGGGTAAAATAGAAATGAAAGAATCCATCAATGATGTCCTGAAAGAGATCCCAAAATGAAAATTCTCTAGAATGTTATAGTCAAATTCCAGAGATCTCAATTCAAGGAGACAGTATTGTAAACAGTCAAATATCATGAAACTTCAATTAGGATTATACAAGATTTAATAGCTTCCAAATTAAAAAAAAAAGAAGAAGAAGACTTGTAATGTGATTTTTCAGTAGTCAAAGGAGCTGAGATTACAATCAAGAATAAGTTATCCAGCATAATTGTTTCCTGGTGGGTAGGGAGTGTCTTTAGGGCAGGCGGGGGAAGGGAGGAGTTTCCAAATAATGAAATAGAAGATATTCTAGTATTCCTGATGAAAAACCAGTGTGCTGTAGAAAATTTGACATTCAAACACAAGACTCAAGGGAAGCATAAAAACATAAATGTTAAAGAGACACCATAAGGTTCTTAAAGCCAAACTCATTACCTTTGTATATGGAATATATATATATATATATGTATATATACACATATATATGTATATATTTGTAATTGCTAAGAATTTTATCATTATTAGGGCAATTAGAATGAGTCTTCATAGATATATGATCTGGTTCTAAGTTGATTATAGTGAATTGATATCAACAAAAAAATTAGGGGAGAGAAAGGGGGATGGGAGAAGAGAAGGGAGGAAAAAAATGGGGAAAATAATCTCACAAAAAATGTTCACAGAAGGAAGAACTTTTTTCAGTGAAGGGGGAACACTGAGGGACGGAGGGCCGTGCATGAACCCCATTTTAGTATATAAATGCATTGTATTCCACAGGGAAATAGGAGGGGAAGGGAACAAAGGAAGGGAGTGAGTATTGATAGAAGGATGAAAGAAGGGAGGCAGTGATCAAAAGCAAAACAGACTTTTGAAAAGGGACAGGACAGAGACAAATAGAGGGATGAGAGACAAAGGTAAATAAAGAAAAATAGCATAGAAGGAAATGGACAATTAGTAATCTGAACTATAAATGAGAATATCTGGGATGCATTCATAGGGGATAGCAGGATGCACTAGAAACCAGAATCCAACAATGTGTTGTTTATAGAAAACACACTTGAAACAGAGACACAGCATAAAAGTAAGGGGCTGCAGCAGAATGTATTATGCTTCAGCTTAGGTTAAAAAAAAAAAGCAGAGGTAATAATCTTGATCTCAGATAAAGCATGAACAAAAATAGATCTAATCAAAGAGATAAGCAGATAAACTATATTTTGCTAAAGGATACCATAAACAATGAAGTATTATTAATAGTAAACATACATGCAATGAATGGTATAGCTTCCAAATTTTAAGCAAAAAGTTAAAAGACATGATAAGAAACAGGAAGTAAAACTATACTAGTGGAGGCAATCGTCTTTCTCTTCTCAAAACTAGATAAATCTAACCATAAAACAAATAAGAATGAAATTAAGGAAATGAATAGAATTTTTTAAAAGTTGGATACTGTAGACCTCCAGAAAAAAAAAATGAATGGCAATAGAAAGTATTATATTTTTTCTCAAATGTATATGACATCTTCACAAAAAATTATTGTATATTATGGCAAAAAAGCTTCACAAAAGTGAAGAAAATCAGAAATATTATCCATTTCAGATCATATACAGTAAAGATTAGAATCAATAAAAGACCATGGAAACATAGATTCAAAATTACTTAGAAAATGACTAATCAAAGACTGAAGAATGAATCGGTCAAAAAACAAGTCAAACAATCAGTAATTTCATTAAGGAAAAAATGATGAGATAGCATTCCAAATATCTGGGAACAATTACAGCAATAAAATAGAGGAAGAGAGGATCAATGAATTGGGCATGATTTTTTTTTAATATAGAGAAAGAACAAATTAAAAATCCTTAATTAAATATCAAGACGGAAATCTTGAAAAATCAAAGGAGAGATTAATAAAATTGAAATTAAAAAGTTGAAATTAAAAATAAAACTAGAATGCAGTTTTATAAAAAAAAACAAAATAGATAAATGTTGGTTAATTTCATTAAGAAAAGAAAGAAAACTAAGTTATTAATGTCAAAAAGAAAAGGTTAAAAGTACCACCAAAGAAGATGAAATTAAACCAATGATTAGGACCTATTTTTCACCAATTATATGCCAATGAATCTGATGATCCTAAGTAAAATGGAATATTTACAAAAATGTGAATTTCCCCAATTAAAAGTAGAAGAAATTGAATATTTAAAGTAGAAGAAATAGAATATTTAAATAACTCTATCTTAGACAAAGAAATTAAAGAAGTTGTAAACTCCCTAAGAAAAAATCCCTGGGACCAGAAGTTTTCAGAAATGACTTCTAAAAATTATTGAAATAACAATTAATTTCAATAGCATATAAATTATTTGGAAAAATAATCAAAGAATGAGTCCAATAGATACCTTTTGGGACAAAATATGGTGGCTGATACCTAATCCAGAAAAAGCAAAAACTGAGAAAGAAAACTGTAGACCAATTTCCTTAATAAATGTTGATAGATAAATATTAAATAAGACACTAGCAAAGAGATTACAACAATATGTCATGAATATTATACACTAAGGGTAGGAGAGATTTATACCAGCAATAGAGGGGTGGTTCAATATTAAGAAAACTATAAACACAACTGAACCTATGGGGGAAAAAAAAGAGCAAAAGTCTTATGATTATCACAACAGACACAGGAAAAATAACTTTTCACAAAATACAACACACAGTCCTATTAAAAACACTTGAAGACATTGGGAAAAAATGGAACTTTCCTTAAAATGATAAGTAATATCTACTTAAAAACATTAGCAAGCATAATCTATTATGGGCTTAAGCTAGAAGCCTTCCCAGTAAGATCAGAGGGGAAGCAAGGATGCTCATTTTTACCACTATTATTCAATATTGTACTAGAAATGTTAGCTATAGAAATAAAACAAGAAAAATAGATTAAAGGAATAAAAACTCTCAATGCGAAAACAAAAGCATGGTTCTTTCATGATGATATGATGGTATAGTTAGGGAATGCCAGAGAATCAACCAAAAACTACTTGAAGTAATTAACAACCTTAAAAAAAAATTAAATAAACCCACATAAATCATCAGCAATTTTTTTATACTACCAACAAAGTCCTGCAGCAAGATGTAGGAAAATTCCATTTAAAATGACTATAGTCAAAATAAAATACTTAGGGAGTCTACCTGCAAAGACAAACCAAGGTACTATATGAACAAAACTACAAAATATTTTTACACAAATAACGCTAAATTTAGACTATCAGAGAAATAGAAATTACTTGGGTATGGGTCTAGACAAAATAATTACAATTGTATCTAAGTTAATTCACTTATTCAGTATCATATCAACATACCAAAATTTATTTTCTAGAGCTAGAAAAAAAAATAATATTTGGTTGGACGAACAAAAGGTGAATACTATTAAGGGAATCGATGATAAAAAAAAAAAAAAGTGGAAAGGTGTTGACCTAGCCATACTAGATCTCAAAGAAGTAAACATGAAAACAATCTGGTGCTGCCTATGAAATAGACCAGTAGATAAGTGGAATAGATTAGGCAAACAATATACAGTAGCAAATGATAATAGTAATCTTGTGTTTGGTGAACCTAAAGATGCCAGCTTCTGGGATAACATATCACCATTTGGCAAGAATTGCTGGGAAAACTGGAAATCAGTTTTGCAGAAAATACATATAGACCAATATCTCAAGCCACACATCAAGATAGAGTCAAAATGAATAAGTTATTTAGACATATGGGGTGATATTGTAAGCACATTAGGGGAGCGTGGAAAACGTACCTGTCAGACATATAGATAAAGGAAGAATTTATGACAAAACAAGAGATAGAGAGGATCCTCAGGAGTAAAACGATAATTTTGATTACATTAAATTAAAAGAAAAAGTTTGTTCTTAAACAAAACTGATACAGCCAAGATTAGAAGGAAAGTAGGAAACTGTAGAAAAAACAACAATTTCTCTGATAAAGGCCTCATTTCTCCAAATATAGAAAACTGAGTCAGATGTATGAGATGATGAGTAATTACTCAATTGATAAATGATTAAATGGTATAGTTAGTTTTCAGAAGAAAATATCAAAGCTATCTATAGTCGTATAAAAAATGCTCTAAAGCACTGTTAGAGAGATACTAAGTAAAACAACTCTTAAATGCCACCACACAGCAATCAGATTGACTATCATAACAAAAAGAAAAAGAACCGTTACAGAGAAAAATTGGGACACTGATGGACTTACGGTGGAACTGTGAACTGAACCAACCATTCCACAGAATAATTTCCAAATATAGCTGCTATATTTTTGCACATGTAAGTCATTCCATTCCTTCCTACCTACCTTCCTTCCTTCCTTCCTTCCTTCCTTCCTTCCTTCCTTCCTTTCTCTTTTTGGGATACAAACTTAGTAATGACATTGATAAGTGAAAGAGTGTGCAGTTTTATATCCCTTTCAGCACAGATTCCAATTGTTTTCACAACTCCACCAACAGTGTTTTAGTATCCCAATTTTCCCACATCCTTTCTAACATTCATCATTTTCCTTTTCTGTCATATTAGCCATTCTAATAGATATGAGGTGGTACTGCAGAGTTCTTTTAATTTGCATTTTTCTAGTCAATAGTGAATTAAAACTTTTTATGACTACACATAGTTTTGATTTCTTCATTTGGAAATAGCCTGTTCATATCCTTTGACCATTTATTAATTTGGGAATTACTTGGATTCTTAGAAATTTGACCCAGCTCTATATAAATTTGAGAAATTAGGTCTTTCTCAGAGAAACTTGCTGTAAAACTTTTTATTTATGATTAGTAATTGTGTATTTCACCTTCTCCTATTTCCCCTTGCTTATCTTTCTCTCTTCTTTTATCCTGTTAATCCTCAAAAATATTTTGCTTCTGACCACCACCACCAAATTCCCCCTCCCTTCTATCAAATCTGCCTTTTCTTTTGCCCTTTTTCTCCTATTTCCCTCTAGGGGAAGACAGATTTCTATGCACAACTGAGTATGTATATTGTTCCCTTTTTGAGCCTAATTTTTCTGAGTATAAGGTTCAAGTATTGTATGTCAGCCCCCATCTTCCTCTCCAGTGTTAAAGCATTTTTACAACTCTATTAGGTAAGATAATTTACTGCATTTTGCTTCTCCTTTCCCCCTTTTCCCAGTGCACTTTTCTTTCTCACTCCTTCTTTCAATTTTTTTAGCTATCCCATCATATTCAAATCATACCCATTCCTTCTGTCTATGTATACTATTTCTAACTGCCCAAATAATGATAAAGTTCTTAGAAGTTACAAATATTATCTTCCCATGTATGAAGGTAAAGAGTCTAACCTTACTGAATCCTTTATGATTTCTCTTTCCTATTTATCTTTTTTTATGCTTTTCTTGATTCTTGTACATGAAGGTCAAAATTTCTGTTCTATGGTATTTTCATCAGGAATGCTTGAAAGTCCTCTATTTCATTAAATATCCATTTCCTACCCAAAGTATCAAACACAGTTTTGCTGAATAGATGATTCATGACTGTAATTCCAGCCCCTTTGCTCTCCAGAATGTCATATTTGAAACTCTAAAGTCTTTCAATGTAGAAACAGAAATCTTGTTCTTTCAAGGATTATTTTCTTGAGAAGGTTCTGGGAAGATGGCAGAGTAGGCCATAAAATTTCAAGGTTTCCATATTAGCCTCCCACCCAAACAAGACAAAATAGCACTTCAGGGCAAGCATAGAGCAACAAAAATAAACAAGAGTTGGGGCAGAACAGTGGCCCTCCTTGGACAACAGGAGAAGATCCAAAGAAACATCCCAGGACTAAGCTTTGGTCTCTGTGAAATATAACATGCCCAGATTGGTTCCACTGAAACAGCAAGTGGCAAGCTAGACTGAGAGGTAAACATGACCCCAGCCACAGGAATTTCTATGTCCAAGACAGTGTGGGGAGTTGGGCATCTGATCAGGGGGAGATTGATGGAACATCTGCTGATAAGGGTTGCTAGACCCAGCAGTGCTTCCAAGATACACCCCTGAGTGAGAAGCAACCAACACAGAGCCAGTGAGTGCAGAAGCGCAGTGCAGTGGGGATTCCACTGGCTGTGGGCACTTACAGAAAGATAGAGTTCTTGGTTTCAGGCTGGAAGAAGGATCTGAACCCAGAGTCATCATCCCCCATGCCCTAGGACTAGAGGTAATTAGAATAAGAAGCAACTATGAATATAAAAAACATTATCAGTTACTATGGAAATAGAGAGGACCAGGATTTGTCTTCAGAGAAGAATAATACAAGGAAAAAAAGCCTCTCAACCCAGAGAATAAGGTCAAATGGTCACTTGTCCAAAAATAATTCATAGAAGAACTTTAAGAAGACTTTAAAAATCATATGAGACTGAGGAAAAAATTCTAAAAAGAACACTCCAAGAAAAACAAATTATGGAAATAAAATCAATAAACTAGAAAAGGAGATTCAGAATCTTAAGGATGAAAGCTACTCCTTGAAAGTATCAGGCCAAGGAGAAAGTTATGAGACAAAGAAATAGTAAAGTGAAATATAAAGAATGAAATTATAGAAAGGAATATGAAACATCTCAGAAGCAAGACAAATGAACTGGAGAATAGATCAAGAAGAGAAAACGTAAGAATGATTGGACTACCTGAAAACTATGAAAAAAAAAAACCAGCCAATACAAAAATACAAGTAATAATTTTTAAAAATTGCCCTGAAGCATTGGAACAAGAGGGGAAAAGAGAAAAAGAAAAAATAATCCACCAATCACCACCTGAAAGAGATCATTCAAAGAAAACCTACAGGAATATCATAGTCAAATAGCAAAACCACCAACTCAAGAAAAAATATTATGAGCAATGAGAAAAAAAAATTCAAATATGGTAAAGCTACAATTAGAATCACACAAGACCTAGCAGCAGGGACATGAAAAGGCCACTGGTTTTGGAACACTACATATTGAAGAGCAAGAAAAGTGGAATTGCAATTGAAAGTATCATACCCATCAAAGTTAAGCATAATCCTGAATGGGGAAAAAAAAGAAGGATATTTAATGAATTGCCAAACTTTCAGGATTTTGTTGCAAAAAACCCCAAAAACTGAACTTAATAGAAAATTTGACTTACATGATCTAGGAGAAATATAAAGTACACAAGGGACTCAATAAGTTCAGAAAGTACATTTTTTATATGAGGAAATGTAAAAAGTATGTCTAGCTATTGGAAAAATATAAAAAATATAAAAGAAAGATCAATAGTAGAATATATTAGGGAAGAAAGAATTACTAAACATGATCTTAGACAAAGTTAAAGCTAAAATAGATTTAATCAAAAGAGCAAAATAGGGAAACTATACTATATGTCAGCCCATATTAATCAAGATTGTTTTAGACTATTTAAAATAACTATAAAGTATAAGGCTGGAATACAGTTGTTGTATAGGAAATTATGAGTTACTGGACTTAGAAAACTATGGAAAGACTTGGGCTTATGAAGGAAGATGTTATCCAACCTCAGAGAAGCAGAGGATAAGCAAATACAGTATGGTCTTACATAGATGCATATATGTCCATATATGAATATGATTATAGATATATAAGTATATATACATATATAGGTATATATTTTTGTTTATATGTATATATGTATGTATTTGTATATGTGTATGTAGATAGATAACAGATAGAGATAGAGGTATATCTACAATTCTATCTCTATATGAACTTGATTGTAGCTTTCTTTCAGGGTGGGGAAGAACAAAGTAAAAAGTGCACAGAAGAAAACAAAAGAAAATTTACAAAGAAGCAAAGAAAAAATGAAAGGCTCTCAACAAAGAGTGTAGTATTTATTATAAAGGCTTTCTTGAAATGGAAATTTATTGCTATATATTTTGAATCCTCTCACATTCTGCTGTGCACATGACAATACTTTTTTTCTTTTATTTTGTATTTAACTTAGTATTTTTTCTTTCCTTATTGTGTGTTTAAGTTTTAGTATTTAAATTCAAAATATTTTTTTATTAAAGGAATAATTTTCTTCAGAAGTCTTATACCTCTTTTTCCATTTGTCCAATTCTGCTTTTTAAGGTATTCTTGTCTTCAGTGGATTTTTGTGTCACTTTTATCATTTGATCTATTCTGTTTTTTAAGTTATTTTCTTCAGTATTTTTTGACCTCCTTTACCAAGTTACTGACTCTTTTTTTTTGTTATTTTCTTTTATCACTCTCATTCCTTTTCCCAACCTTCCTTCTACTTCTGAAATTAAATTTTTAAAATCCTTTTTGAGCTGTTCCAGGAACTCTTTTGGGGCCTGGGATTAATTCACAGTTTTTCCTTTGAACCTTTGTGTGTATTTATTTTAACTTTGTTGTTTTCTTCTGAATTTGCATTTTAATCTCCCTTGTCATCGGGGTATTTTCTATAGTCAGGTTATTTTTTATTGCTTGCTCATTTTTCTAGCCTATTGACTTTTAACTTTATGTTAAAATTGGGTTCTGTTCTGATGGTGGAGACAGCACTATCCCAAATTTCAGGTTGTGTGTGTATGTGTGTGTGCGTGTGTGTGTGTGTGTGTTTGTGTGTGTGTGTGTGCATATGATGCTTTTTTCAGAGCTAGTC
The DNA here is from genome assembly GCA_028646515.1 of Pseudochirops corinnae. Lineage (NCBI taxonomy): Eukaryota > Metazoa > Chordata > Mammalia > Diprotodontia > Pseudocheiridae > Pseudochirops > Pseudochirops corinnae. The sequence continues at coordinate 10,716 of JAQQSV010002489.1, forward strand.
TGGGGGTGTCTGTAACTTTTCAGTTCTTCAAAATGGTATGCTCTCTAGAAATTGTGGTCACTGCTCTCCTGGCCTATAATCTGGTCTATGATTAACCCCAAATACTCTTAATATCTGAAACTTTGAGCAGGGTCTCTGCCTCCATCTGCTTCATGCTTTAGTGCTCTTCCTTGCCCTGGTACTGTGATCTGCAACCACGTATGACCAATTAATGCAACAGAGTCCTGCAGTTAGTGTCAGCAAAGGGTCCCCTCTAATCTCCTATAGTCTAGTTAACTAACCTTTTCTTTTCTTTTTCTTTTTTAACCATGTGTGAGCTGAGAGCTATGGAGTCTGTTGTTATTGATTCAATCACCCCTAATGTTTACTCCTGGCTGCTGGGGCACAGCCTGCACTGGACTGAGCTCCACTCTCACCTCAATGAGACAGACATTTTCTGCTGACCTTCTACATTATCTTAGGTTGGAAAATTGTTTTACCCCATTCTTTTGTTGGTCCTGCCACTCTAGAATGTTTTGTTATGCATTTGTAGAAGTTATTTGGAGAGGGGACAGAGCCAAGATGGCGGTGTAGGAGCAGCAACATATTGCAGCTCTCACATAGCCACCCAAAAATACCCACAAAATAAGACTCTAAACTAATCCTAGAACTCCAAAACTCACACAAATATACTTTCCACTAAAGTCAGCTCTACTATGAGGAACCATATCAGCATTGCAAACGAAACCAGACTGGCCTGAAGCTGTGGCTGTGCCCCGGGGTTGGCTGGATGAGAGGAGCTGAGCCCTAGCTGGAGCTTCGGGTGAGCAGATTGGCGACAGCTGCGGCAGTGTCAAGAACTAGGTCAGTGGAGCTTGCAAGGTCATGGGAGAAAAGTGGTCCAGCCGAAAACACCTCTAGGGCTGAGAAGCAAAAGGCAGAGGCCCTGCACCTGCCTCCACATTGCGGCTTCAGGGCTCTTGGCCTGCAAACTGCAGGGGGACCAAGTGATCGTTCAGAGGCCAAGTACTCTCACGTTGAGAGGCCAGGATCCAGATCGCGGTCTTGGGCTTTGGTCCTGTGGTCCTTTTTCCTTCAATGAGCCAGAAGTGGGGGAGGGACCCAGCTACTTCCTGAGAGCTCTGGCAGCTGGGAGGACCCCAGAGATTTGGGACACAGCTTTCCCTTCTGGAAGCAGAGATCCACAGAGATTAAAAAAAAAATCATGGACTGACCAACCATGAATAAGAATAAGCATAAGAAGAAAAGTAAGAACAGCAACCAAACCCTAGATTCCTTCTTTGGGGAAAAGAAGGACCAAGGCAGAGAGAGGGAAGAGGACAGTGCAGCCAGAGGTCCCCTACCAGTGTCTTCCAATAAACATAAAGATTGCCTTAAAGCTAGAGATCAGCTGAAGAAGGATTTTGAAAACCAGATGAGAGAAGTGGAAGAAAAATTGGGAAGTGATATAAGAATGTTGCAAGAAAATCATGAAAAGAGAGTCAGCAGTCTGACTGAAGAAATTAACACCCTAAAAAATAGATTAAATTAAATAACAAAAGAGGCCCAAGAAGCCAATGAGGAGAAGAATGCCTTAAAAAGATGACTTTGCTGGATGGAGAAAGGATCTCAAAAGCACTCTGAAGAGAATAATTTCGTCAAAATTAGAATGGAGCAAATGGAAGCAAATGACTTCATGAGAAATCAAGATACTATCAAACAGATCCAAACAAGTGAAAAAATAGAAGACAATGTGAAATATCTCCTTGAAAAAACCACTGACCTGGAAAATAGATCCAGGAGAGACAACTTAAAAATTATTGGACTACCTGAAAGCCATGATCAAAAATAGAACTTAGAAAGCATCTCTCAAGAAATTCTCAAGGAAAATTGCCTCAATATTCTAGAACCAGAGGCCAAAAGAGAACTTGATAGAATTCACTAATCACCTCTTGAAAAAGATCCCCAAAAGAAAACTCCTAGAAATGTTATAGCCAGGTTCCAGACTCCCCAGACCAAGGTGAAGGTATTGAAAGCTGCCAGGAAGAAACAATTTGAATATTGTGGAAACACAATTAGGATAATCTAGGATCTAGCAGCTTCTACATTAAGGGATCGAAGGGCCTGGAATATGATATTCCGGAGGTCAAGGGAGCTTAGATTAAAACCAAGAATAACTTACCCAGCAAAATTGAGCATAGTGTTCCAGGGGGAAATATGGTCATTCAGTGAGGTGGAGGACTTTCAAACATTCTTGCTGAAAAAACCAGAATTGAAAAGAAAGTTTGACACTCCAACACAAGAAGCATGAGAAGATAAACGTGGAAAAGAAATCATAAGGTACTTATCAAAGATGAACTATTTATGTTACAAAGTGGAAAAGTGACAATTTAACTGATAAAACTTTTCTCTGTATGAGGATGGGGCAAGGGAATACAAATGTATATATACATATGCATACAAATAAATTTATATAAGAGGGTTTACATATGCATACAAGCACATATCTGAGTATATGTATAAATGAATCCATAGAGGGCATAAGATCAATTGAATAGGAAGGGATAATATTCTAAATGTTGAAATTCTGAGATGAGAGAGGATTAGATTGAGAGGAGACAGGGAGAGTCAGAATGGGGTTGAGCATCTCATGGAAGAGGCAAGAGATAATTGTTACAATAGAGGGGGAGAACAGGAAGGCAAA
>JAQQSV010002489.1:13498-26695 GCA_028646515.1 Pseudochirops corinnae
ATGTGCTTGTATGCATATGTAAACCCTCTTATATAAATTTATTTGTATGCATATGTATATATACATTTGTATTCCCTTGCCCCATCCTCATACAGAGAAAAGTTTTATCAGTTAAATTGTCACTTTTCCACTTTGTAACATAAATAGTTCATCTTTGATAAGTACCTTATGATTTCTTTTCCACGTTTATCTTCTCATGCTTCTTGTGTTGGAGTGTCAAACTTTCTTTTCAATTCTGGTTTTTTCAGCAAGAATGTTTGAAAGTCCTCCACCTCACTGAATGACCATATTTCCCCCTGGAACACTATGCTCAATTTTGCTGGGTAAGTTATTCTTGGTTTTAATCTAAGCTCCCTTGACCTCCGGAATATCATATTCCAGGCCCTTCGATCCCTTAATGTAGAAGCTGCTAGATCCTAGATTATCCTAATTGTGTTTCCACAATATTCAAATTGTTTCTTCCTGGCAGCTTTCAATACCTTCACCTTGGTCTGGGGAGTCTGGAACCTGGCTATAACATTTCTAGGAGTTTTCTTTTGGGGATCTTTTTCAAGAGGTGATTAGTGAATTCTATCAAGTTCTCTTTTGGCCTCTGGTTCTAGAATATTGAGGCAATTTTCCTTGAGAATTTCTTGAGAGATGCTTTCTAAGTTCTATTTTTGATCATGGCTTTCAGGTAGTCCAATAATTTTTAAGTTGTCTCTCCTGGATCTATTTTCCAGGTCAGTGGTTTTTTCAAGGAGATATTTCACATTGTCTTCTATTTTTTCACTTGTTTGGATCTGTTTGATAGTATCTTGATTTCTCATGAAGTCATTTGCTTCCATTTGCTCCATTCTAATTTTGACGAAATTATTCTCTTCAGAGTGCTTTTGAGATCCTTTCTCCATCCAGCAAAGTCATCTTTTTAAGGCATTCTTCTCCTCATTGGCTTCTTGGGCCTCTTTTGTTATTTAATTTAATCTATTTTTTAGGGTGTTAATTTCTTCAGTCAGACTGCTGACTCTCTTTTCATGATTTTCTTGCAACATTCTTATATCACTTCCCAATTTTTCTTCCACTTCTCTCATCTGGTTTTCAAAATCCTTCTTCAGCTGATCTCTAGCTTTAAGGCAATCTTTATGTTTATTGGAAGACACTGGTAGGGGACCTCTGGCTGCACTGTCCTCTTCCCTCTCTCTGCCTTGGTCCTTCTTTTCCCCAAAGAAGGAATCTAGGGTTTGGTTGCTGTTCTTACTTTTCTTCTTATGCTTATTCTTATTCATGGTTGGTCAGTCCATGATTTTTTTTTTAATCTCTGTGGATCTCTGCTTCCAGAAGGGAAAGCTGTGTCCCAAATCTCTGGGGTCCTCCCAGCTGCCAGAGCTCTCAGGAAGTAGCTGGGTCCCTCCCCCACTTCTGGCTCATTGAAGGAAAAAGGACCACAGGACCAAAGCCCAAGACCGCGATCTGGATCCTGGCCTCTCAACGTGAGAGTACTTGGCCTCTGAACGATCACTTGGTCCCCCTGCAGTTTGCAGGCCAAGAGCCCTGAAGCCGCAATGTGGAGGCAGGTGCAGGGCCTCTGCCTTTTGCTTCTCAGCCCTAGAGGTGTTTTCGGCTGGACCACTTTTCTCCCATGACCTTGCAAGCTCCACTGACCTAGTTCTTGACACTGCCGCAGCTGTCGCCAATCTGCTCACCCGAAGCTCCAGCTAGGGCTCAGCTCCTCTCATCCAGCCAACCCCGGGGCACAGCCACAGCTTCAGGCCAGTCTGGTTTCGTTTGCAATGCTGATATGGTTCCTCATAGTAGAGCTGACTTTAGTGGAAAGTATATTTGTGTGAGTTTTGGAGTTCTAGGATTAGTTTAGAGTCTTATTTTGTGGGTATTTTTGGGTGGCTATGTGAGAGCTGCAATATGTTGCTGCTCCTACACCGCCATCTTGGCTCTGTCCCCTCTCCAAATAACTTCTACAAATGCATAACAAAACATTCTAGAGTGGCAGGACCAACAAAAGAATGGGGTAAAACAATTTTCCAACCTAAGATAATGTAGAAGGTCAGCAGAAAATGTCTGTCTCATTGAGGTGAGAGTGGAGCTCAGTCCAGTGCAGGCTGTGCCCCAGCAGCCAGGAGTAAACATTAGGGGTGATTGAATCAATAACAACAGACTCCATAGCTCTCAGCTCACACATGGTTAAAAAAGAAAAAGAAAAGAAAAGGTTAGTTAACTAGACTATAGGAGATTAGAGGGGACCCTTTGCTGACACTAACTGCAGGACTCTGTTGCATTAATTGGTCATACGTGGTTGCAGATCACAGTACCAGGGCAAGGAAGAGCACTAAAGCATGAAGCAGATGGAGGCAGAGACCCTGCTCAAAGTTTCAGATATTAAGAGTATTTGGGGTTAATCATAGACCAGATTATAGGCCAGGAGAGCAGTGACCACAATTTCTAGAGAGCATACCATTTTGAAGAACTGAAAAGTTACAGACACCCCCAGACTAGCTCTGAAAAAAGCATCATATGCACACACACACACACAAACACACACACACACACACGCACACACACATACACACACAACCTGAAATTTGGGATAGTGCTGTCTCCACCATCAGAACAGAACCCAATTTTAACATAAAGTTAAAAGTCAATAGGCTAGAAAAATGAGCAAGCAATAAAAAATAACCTGACTATAGAAAATACCCCGATGACAAGGGAGATTAAAATGCAAATTCAGAAGAAAACAACAAAGTTAAAATAAATACACACAAAGGTTCAAAGGAAAAACTGTGAATTAATCCCAGGCCCCAAAAGAGTTCCTGGAACAGCTCAAAAAGGATTTTAAAAATTTAATTTCAGAAGTAGAAGGAAGGTTGGGAAAAGGAATGAGAGTGATAAAAGAAAATAACAAAAAAAAAGAGTCAGTAACTTGGTAAAGGAGGTCAAAAAATACTGAAGAAAATAACTTAAAAAACAGAATAGATCAAATGATAAAAGTGACACAAAAATCCACTGAAGACAAGAATACCTTAAAAAGCAGAATTGGACAAATGGAAAAAGAGGTATAAGACTTCTGAAGAAAATTATTCCTTTAATAAAAAAATATTTTGAATTTAAATACTAAAACTTAAACACACAATAAGGAAAGAAAAAATACTAAGTTAAATACAAAATAAAAGAAAAAAAGTATTGTCATGTGCACAGCAGAATGTGAGAGGATTCAAAATATATAGCAATAAATTTCCATTTCAAGAAAGCCTTTATAATAAATACTACACTCTTTGTTGAGAGCCTTTCATTTTTTCTTTGCTTCTTTGTAAATTTTCTTTTGTTTTCTTCTGTGCACTTTTTACTTTGTTCTTCCCCACCCTGAAAGAAAGCTACAATCAAGTTCATATAGAGATAGAATTGTAGATATACCTCTATCTCTATCTGTTATCTATCTACATACACATATACAAATACATACATATATACATATAAACAAAAATATATACCTATATATGTATATATACTTATATATCTATAATCATATTCATATATGGACATATATGCATCTATGTAAGACCATACTGTATTTGCTTATCCTCTGCTTCTCTGAGGTTGGATAACATCTTCCTTCATAAGCCCAAGTCTTTCCATAGTTTTCTAAGTCCAGTAACTCATAATTTCCTATACAACAACTGTATTCCAGCCTTATACTTTATAGTTATTTTAAATAGTCTAAAACAATCTTGATTAATATGGGCTGACATATAGTATAGTTTCCCTATTTTGCTCTTTTGATTAAATCTATTTTAGCTTTAACTTTGTCTAAGATCATGTTTAGTAATTCTTTCTTCCCTAATATATTCTACTATTGATCTTTCTTTTATATTTTTTATATTTTTCCAATAGCTAGACATACTTTTTACATTTCCTCATATAAAAAATGTACTTTCTGAACTTATTGAGTCCCTTGTGTACTTTATATTTCTCCTAGATCATGTAAGTCAAATTTTCTATTAAGTTCAGTTTTTGGGGTTTTTTGCAACAAAATCCTGAAAGTTTGGCAATTCATTAAATATCCTTCTTTTTTTTCCCCATTCAGGATTATGCTTAACTTTGATGGGTATGATACTTTCAATTGCAATTCCACTTTTCTTGCTCTTCAATATGTAGTGTTCCAAAACCAGTGGCCTTTTCATGTCCCTGCTGCTAGGTCTTGTGTGATTCTAATTGTAGCTTTACCATATTTGAATTTTTTTTTCTCATTGCTCATAATATTTTTTCTTGAGTTGGTGGTTTTGCTATTTGACTATGATATTCCTGTAGGTTTTCTTTGAATGATCTCTTTCAGGTGGTGATTGGTGGATTATTTTTTCTTTTTCTCTTTTCCCCTCTTGTTCCAATGCTTCAGGGCAATTTTTAAAAATTATTACTTGTATTTTTGTATTGGCTGGTTTTTTTTTTTCATAGTTTTCAGGTAGTCCAATCATTCTTACGTTTTCTCTTCTTGATCTATTCTCCAGTTCATTTGTCTTGCTTCTGAGATGTTTCATATTCCTTTCTATAATTTCATTCTTTATATTTCACTTTACTATTTCTTTGTCTCATAACTTTCTCCTTGGCCTGATACTTTCAAGGAGTAGCTTTCATCCTTAAGATTCTGAATCTCCTTTTCTAGTTTATTGATTTTATTTCCATAATTTGTTTTTCTTGGAGTGTTCTTTTTAGAATTTTTTCCTCAGTCTCATATGATTTTTAAAGTCTTCTTAAAGTTCTTCTATGAATTATTTTTGGACAAGTGACCATTTGACCTTATTCTCTGGGTTGAGAGGCTTTTTTTCCTTGTATTATTCTTCTCTGAAGACAAATCCTGGTCCTCTCTATTTCCATAGTAACTGATAATGTTTTTTATATTCATAGTTGCTTCTTATTCTAATTACCTCTAGTCCTAGGGCATGGGGGATGATGACTCTGGGTTCAGATCCTTCTTCCAGCCTGAAACCAAGAACTCTATCTTTCTGTAAGTGCCCACAGCCAGTGGAATCCCCACTGCACTGCGCTTCTGCACTCACTGGCTCTGTGTTGGTTGCTTCTCACTCAGGGGTGTATCTTGGAAGCACTGCTGGGTCTAGCAACCCTTATCAGCAGATGTTCCATCAATCTCCCCCTGATCAGATGCCCAACTCCCCACACTGTCTTGGACATAGAAATTCCTGTGGCTGGGGTCATGTTTACCTCTCAGTCTAGCTTGCCACTTGCTGTTTCAGTGGAACCAATCTGGGCATGTTATATTTCACAGAGACCAAAGCTTAGTCCTGGGATGTTTCTTTGGATCTTCTCCTGTTGTCCAAGGAGGGCCACTGTTCTGCCCCAACTCTTGTTTATTTTTGTTGCTCTATGCTTGCCCTGAAGTGCTATTTTGTCTTGTTTGGGTGGGAGGCTAATATGGAAACCTTGAAATTTTATGGCCTACTCTGCCATCTTCCCAGAACCTTCTCAAGAAAATAATCCTTGAAAGAACAAGATTTCTGTTTCTACATTGAAAGACTTTAGAGTTTCAAATATGACATTCTGGAGAGCAAAGGGGCTGGAATTACAGTCATGAATCATCTATTCAGCAAAACTGTGTTTGATACTTTGGGTAGGAAATGGATATTTAATGAAATAGAGGACTTTCAAGCATTCCTGATGAAAATACCATAGAACAGAAATTTTGACCTTCATGTACAAGAATCAAGAAAAGCATAAAAAAAGATAAATAGGAAAGAGAAATCATAAAGGATTCAGTAAGGTTAGACTCTTTACCTTCATACATGGGAAGATAATATTTGTAACTTCTAAGAACTTTATCATTATTTGGGCAGTTAGAAATAGTATACATAGACAGAAGGAATGGGTATGATTTGAATATGATGGGATAGCTAAAAAAATTGAAAGAAGGAGTGAGAAAGAAAAGTGCACTGGGAAAAGGGGGAAAGGAGAAGCAAAATGCAGTAAATTATCTTACCTAATAGAGTTGTAAAAATGCTTTAACACTGGAGAGGAAGATGGGGGCTGACATACAATACTTGAACCTTATACTCAGAAAAATTAGGCTCAAAAAGGGAACAATATACATACTCAGTTGTGCATAGAAATCTGTCTTCCCCTAGAGGGAAATAGGAGAAAAAGGGCAAAAGAAAAGGCAGATTTGATAGAAGGGAGGGGGAATTTGGTGGTGGTGGTCAGAAGCAAAATATTTTTGAGGATTAACAGGATAAAAGAAGAGAGAAAGATAAGCAAGGGGAAATAGGAGAAGGTGAAATACACAATTACTAATCATAAATAAAAAGTTTTACAGCAAGTTTCTCTGAGAAAGACCTAATTTCTCAAATTTATATAGAGCTGGGTCAAATTTCTAAGAATCCAAGTAATTCCCAAATTAATAAATGGTCAAAGGATATGAACAGGCTATTTCCAAATGAAGAAATCAAAACTATGTGTAGTCATAAAAAGTTTTAATTCACTATTGACTAGAAAAATGCAAATTAAAAGAACTCTGCAGTACCACCTCATATCTATTAGAATGGCTAATATGACAGAAAAGGAAAATGATGAATGTTAGAAAGGATGTGGGAAAATTGGGATACTAAAACACTGTTGGTGGAGTTGTGAAAACAATTGGAATCTGTGCTGAAAGGGATATAAAACTGCACACTCTTTCACTTATCAATGTCATTACTAAGTTTGTATCCCAAAAAGAGAAAGGAAGGAAGGAAGGAAGGAAGGAAGGAAGGAAGGAAGGAAGGTAGGTAGGAAGGAATGGAATGACTTACATGTGCAAAAATATAGCAGCTATATTTGGAAATTATTCTGTGGAATGGTTGGTTCAGTTCACAGTTCCACCGTAAGTCCATCAGTGTCCCAATTTTTCTCTGTAACGGTTCTTTTTCTTTTTGTTATGATAGTCAATCTGATTGCTGTGTGGTGGCATTTAAGAGTTGTTTTACTTAGTATCTCTCTAACAGTGCTTTAGAGCATTTTTTATACGACTATAGATAGCTTTGATATTTTCTTCTGAAAACTAACTATACCATTTAATCATTTATCAATTGAGTAATTACTCATCATCTCATACATCTGACTCAGTTTTCTATATTTGGAGAAATGAGGCCTTTATCAGAGAAATTGTTGTTTTTTCTACAGTTTCCTACTTTCCTTCTAATCTTGGCTGTATCAGTTTTGTTTAAGAACAAACTTTTTCTTTTAATTTAATGTAATCAAAATTATCGTTTTACTCCTGAGGATCCTCTCTATCTCTTGTTTTGTCATAAATTCTTCCTTTATCTATATGTCTGACAGGTACGTTTTCCACGCTCCCCTAATGTGCTTACAATATCACCCCATATGTCTAAATAACTTATTCATTTTGACTCTATCTTGATGTGTGGCTTGAGATATTGGTCTATATGTATTTTCTGCAAAACTGATTTCCAGTTTTCCCAGCAATTCTTGCCAAATGGTGATATGTTATCCCAGAAGCTGGCATCTTTAGGTTCACCAAACACAAGATTACTATTATCATTTGCTACTGTATATTGTTTGCCTAATCTATTCCACTTATCTACTGGTCTATTTCATAGGCAGCACCAGATTGTTTTCATGTTTACTTCTTTGAGATCTAGTATGGCTAGGTCAACACCTTTCCACTTTTTTTTTTTTTTATCATCGATTCCCTTAATAGTATTCACCTTTTGTTCGTCCAACCAAATATTATTTTTTTTTCTAGCTCTAGAAAATAAATTTTGGTATGTTGATATGATACTGAATAAGTGAATTAACTTAGATACAATTGTAATTATTTTGTCTAGACCCATACCCAAGTAATTTCTATTTCTCTGATAGTCTAAATTTAGCGTTATTTGTGTAAAAATATTTTGTAGTTTTGTTCATATAGTACCTTGGTTTGTCTTTGCAGGTAGACTCCCTAAGTATTTTATTTTGACTATAGTCATTTTAAATGGAATTTTCCTACATCTTGCTGCAGGACTTTGTTGGTAGTATAAAAAAATTGCTGATGATTTATGTGGGTTTATTTAATTTTTTTTTAAGGTTGTTAATTACTTCAAGTAGTTTTTGGTTGATTCTCTGGCATTCCCTAACTATACCATCATATCATCATGAAAGAACCATGCTTTTGTTTTCGCATTGAGAGTTTTTATTCCTTTAATCTATTTTTCTTGTTTTATTTCTATAGCTAACATTTCTAGTACAATATTGAATAATAGTGGTAAAAATGAGCATCCTTGCTTCCCCTCTGATCTTACTGGGAAGGCTTCTAGCTTAAGCCCATAATAGATTATGCTTGCTAATGTTTTTAAGTAGATATTACTTATCATTTTAAGGAAAGTTCCATTTTTTCCCAATGTCTTCAAGTGTTTTTAATAGGACTGTGTGTTGTATTTTGTGAAAAGTTATTTTTCCTGTGTCTGTTGTGATAATCATAAGACTTTTGCTCTTTTTTTTCCCCCATAGGTTCAGTTGTGTTTATAGTTTTCTTAATATTGAACCACCCCTCTATTGCTGGTATAAATCTCTCCTACCCTTAGTGTATAATATTCATGACATATTGTTGTAATCTCTTTGCTAGTGTCTTATTTAATATTTATCTATCAACATTTATTAAGGAAATTGGTCTACAGTTTTCTTTCTCAGTTTTTGCTTTTTCTGGATTAGGTATCAGCCACCATATTTTGTCCCAAAAGGTATCTATTGGACTCATTCTTTGATTATTTTTCCAAATAATTTATATGCTATTGAAATTAATTGTTATTTCAATAATTTTTAGAAGTCATTTCTGAAAACTTCTGGTCCCAGGGATTTTTTCTTAGGGAGTTTACAACTTCTTTAATTTCTTTGTCTAAGATAGAGTTATTTAAATATTCTATTTCTTCTACTTTAAATATTCAATTTCTTCTACTTTTAATTGGGGAAATTCACATTTTTGTAAATATTCCATTTTACTTAGGATCATCAGATTCATTGGCATATAATTGGTGAAAAATAGGTCCTAATCATTGGTTTAATTTCATCTTCTTTGGTGGTACTTTTAACCTTTTCTTTTTGACATTAATAACTTAGTTTTCTTTCTTTTCTTAATGAAATTAACCAACATTTATCTATTTTGTTTTTTTTTATAAAACTGCATTCTAGTTTTATTTTTAATTTCAACTTTTTAATTTCAATTTTATTAATCTCTCCTTTGATTTTTCAAGATTTCCGTCTTGATATTTAATTAAGGATTTTTAATTTGTTCTTTCTCTATATTAAAAAAAAATCATGCCCAATTCATTGATCCTCTCTTCCTCTATTTTATTGCTGTAATTGTTCCCAGATATTTGGAATGCTATCTCATCATTTTTTCCTTAATGAAATTACTGATTGTTTGACTTGTTTTTTGACCGATTCATTCTTCAGTCTTTGATTAGTCATTTTCTAAGTAATTTTGAATCTATGTTTCCATGGTCTTTTATTGATTCTAATCTTTACTGTATATGATCTGAAATGGATAATATTTCTGATTTTCTTCACTTTTGTGAAGCTTTTTTGCCATAATATACAATAATTTTTTGTGAAGATGTCATATACATTTGAGAAAAAATATAATACTTTCTATTGCCATTCATTTTTTTTTTCTGGAGGTCTACAGTATCCAACTTTTAAAAAATTCTATTCATTTCCTTAATTTCATTCTTATTTGTTTTATGGTTAGATTTATCTAGTTTTGAGAAGAGAAAGACGATTGCCTCCACTAGTATAGTTTTACTTCCTGTTTCTTATCATGTCTTTTAACTTTTTGCTTAAAATTTGGAAGCTATACCATTCATTGCATGTATGTTTACTATTAATAATACTTCATTGTTTATGGTATCCTTTAGCAAAATATAGTTTATCTGCTTATCTCTTTGATTAGATCTATTTTTGTTCATGCTTTATCTGAGATCAAGATTATTACCTCTGCTTTTTTTTTTTAACCTAAGCTGAAGCATAATACATTCTGCTGCAGCCCCTTACTTTTATGCTGTGTCTCTGTTTCAAGTGTGTTTTCTATAAACAACACATTGTTGGATTCTGGTTTCTAGTGCATCCTGCTATCCCCTATGAATGCATCCCAGATATTCTCATTTATAGTTCAGATTACTAATTGTCCATTTCCTTCTATGCTATTTTTCTTTATTTACCTTTGTCTCTCATCCCTCTATTTGTCTCTGTCCTGTCCCTTTTCAAAAGTCTGTTTTGCTTTTGATCACTGCCTCCCTTCTTTCATCCTTCTATCAATACTCACTCCCTTCCTTTGTTCCCTTCCCCTCCTATTTCCCTGTGGAATACAATGCATTTATATACTAAAATGGGGTTCATGCACGGCCCTCCGTCCCTCAGTGTTCCCCCTTCACTGAAAAAAGTTCTTCCTTCTGTGAACATTTTTTGTGAGATTATTTTCCCCATTTTTTTCCTCCCTTCTCTTCTCCCATCCCCCTTTCTCTCCCCTAATTTTTTTGTTGATATCAATTCACTATAATCAACTTAGAACCAGATCATATATCTATGAAGACTCATTCTAATTGCCCTAATAATGATAAAATTCTTAGCAATTACAAATATATACATATATATGTGTATATATACATATATATATATATATATTCCATATACAAAGGTAATGAGTTTGGCTTTAAGAACCTTATGGTGTCTCTTTAACATTTATGTTTTTATGCTTCCCTTGAGTCTTGTGTTTGAATGTCAAATTTTCTACAGCACACTGGTTTTTCATCAGGAATACTAGAATATCTTCTATTTCATTATTTGGAAACTCCTCCCTTCCCCCGCCTGCCCTAAAGACACTCCCTACCCACCAGGAAACAATTATGCTGGATAACTTATTCTTGATTGTAATCTCAGCTCCTTTGACTACTGAAAAATCACATTACAAGTCTTCTTCTTCTTTTTTTTTTAATTTGGAAGCTATTAAATCTTGTATAATCCTAATTGAAGTTTCATGATATTTGACTGTTTACAATACTGTCTCCTTGAATTGAGATCTCTGGAATTTGACTATAACATTCTAGAGAATTTTCATTTTGGGATCTCTTTCAGGACATCATTGATGGATTCTTTCATTTCTATTTTACCCTCTGGTTCTAGGATATCTATACAGTTTTCCTTGATAATTTCTTGGAATATGTTGTCTAGGCTTGTTTTGTTTTGTTTTCATCTTTGCTTTCAGGTACTCCAATAATTTTTCAATTATCTCTCCTCAATCTATTTTCCAGGTTAGTTGTTTTTCTAATGAAATATTTCACATTCCCTTCTATTTTTAATCCTTTTGACTTTGTTTGATTATTTCTTGGTGTTTTATTGAGTCCATTAGCTTTGACTAGCCCAATTCTAAATTTTAAATCATTATTTCTTCTGTAAGGATTTGTATCTCTTTTCCTATTTTCCCAATTCAGATTTTTAAAAAGTTCTTTCCTTCAGTAAATTTTTGTACCTCTTTCTCCACCTGCCAAATTATTTTAAGGCATTATTTTCTTCAGTATTTTCGTACCTGTTTTACCAAGTTGCCAATTTTCTTTTCATAATGTTCTTTTGATCTCATTTTTTAAAATTTTCCTTTACTACTTTTATTTGATTTTTAAAATAATTTTTTATCTCTCCCACAGAATTTTATTTAGCTTGTGTCCAATTAACATTTTTTCTTTGAGGCTTTGCTTGTATCTTTTTTGAAATCATGGTCTTCTTCTGAGATTATGTACTGATGTTCCTTATCATCATAGTAGCTTTTTGTGGTCAGATTTTGTTGTTGTTGTTGCTGTTGTTGTTTGATTATTTTTCAAACCAATTTCTTGCTGTTTTTATGTTAAAATTGGTCTCAGCTCCCCAGGTACAGTGGACACTGTCCCAAGCTTCTGAGTCTTTTTTTTTTTCCTGCTGCTAGAGGTCTGTTGGTTTTTAGTACTCCCAAGGTGGTATGATCCAAGGAGAGGTGTGGCTATTGCTCTCTGTAATGGTAATTAATTTAAATTTGAATATCCCTTTTTGTTATGTCAAGTAAGCAGGTACTTATTCCTTAGTCAAGCCTCTGTGAAAGAGGCAGAGGGTATGAATTCTGACATAATTAAGAAGGATTTGGCTGAAACAGGAAGCTAATGCTGTGTGTGTGTGTGTGTGTGTGTGTGTGTGTGTGTGTGTGTGTGTGTGTGTGTGTGTGTATAAGAAAAGCCCCAGAGAGGCAGAATCAGAATTTTTCTCCTGGCAGGCTCCTGGTGGAGGAATTGTGGAGACTGAAACCAGATGAGAGAGGGAGGAGAAAGACAGAGAAAGAGAAAGAGAGAGAGAGAGAGAGAGAGAGAGAGAGAGAGAGAGAGAGAGAGAGAGAGAAAGTTCCCGCTTGGCAGCATCTGGAACCTAGTCTGCTACTGGACTGATAACTGAGTTGGAGTTTTCTTGAGACCAGAATCTCGTGAAGGCTGATGTTGCTGCTGAGAAGACTGCCTAGAAGGCTGAAGTGGCTGCTGCCAGATTTCTTTTGGGTCCTAGGGACAGCTGAAATGCCAGAGGACTGAAGAAGCATGACTGGGATAAGACTTTGTTTGAGCTCCCAGCAATAGAAGTGGTGAAGGTTTTGAGATATACTGAACCCTGTGAACTTCAGTTTATAGCAGGAACTGCCGAGAGGACTGCACAAGGACCTAGGAGCTGTCTGCCTCTGAATCCAGATGACTGGTAGATTCAGATAGGAGCTGGAACCATGGGAGGGGATTCAGGGAATCTGAGAAACCACCCTGAGTCAAGATGAAGCCAAGGCCTCTCCTTGGATTTTGAATGCTGTGATGAAATTGAAGTTTACTAGACACCAAGGGATGGAGGGTTTGTGTAATTTTCTAATGATTGTATTTAGCGATTAATGATACTTAGTGACTGATTGCTACATAAGTGACTGATTAAGTTAACATATGATTGCCCCATGAGTGGAAGACTGACTATTGTATTTTGAGATGACTGAATGACTAAGTAAGGAGGCAAACCTCCTTAGGGATACCAGATGATTGTTCTTTTGCTCTTTGTTCTAAATACAAACCACTTTGGTGAAAACTATGTGGCCATTTTAATGTTAAGCTGTTGTGAATACTATATTGTGATTTTCTGTGATAAGATCTAATGTTGTGAATATTATATTGTGAT
>JAQQSV010002490.1:0-26681 GCA_028646515.1 Pseudochirops corinnae
CCTATCCCTCTACAGAAATGTGAACATTCATCGGCCCTCCCCCCCACCCTGCCCTCCCCTCCATCACCCCACCACTCTTCCCCCTTCCCCCAACTCTTCTATGTGGCAAAATGTCAGGCAAATTCTTTAACCTTTCTGGTCCTCAGTTTCCTCAGCTGTTAAATGAGGGGCTGGACTAGGTGACTTCCTTCTGTGATTCTGTGATCCTCATTCACCCCCATGAGAAGGGGCTCAGAAAGGGGGATAGATACCCCCAAACCCCAGCACCCACTGGGTAAGCAGGACTGGAGGTCCTGTAGATGGTCCTGGCAGTTCTTTTCAGCCCTCTGGCTTGTGGGGGAAACATTTGACCTCTCATTTCTCTCTTTGAAACAAGGCACTCGTCCTTCCATGTCTAACCCAAAATGTGTAGTAGTTTGGTCAGAATGGAAGTGCCCTGAAATCCACAGTGACTGGTGGTTAGGAAGATTCTGTTGTCTCAGTGACCTGGGACCCAAGGTCAGGGGGAAGCTTTAGCTCTCTAAACCCTTAGTCTTCCAAAGTCTCTAGCCACTGGTAGGACGTTTAACCACTGTAAGGAATTCTGGGATCCTGTGATTCTGGTAATGTCAGGCTGGGAGCTGGGGGCGGAACTGAGGGGGGTGGGACTGACTCATCTTTTCATTTGCTGTGTGAATCTGGACAGGTCACTTTGCTTCTCATTGTAATCTGGGAATACTCAAAGTTTAGGCCTAGAAAGGACCACCAAAAGCAAGCTTTCTTTGCTTTTCTTGTGTCATGGACTCCCTTTGGCCAGCAGTTGGAGGAAGCCTATAGGCCCCTGCTCAGATCAGGTTTTTAAATGTATACAGGAAAGTATATAGCATTGCAGGAAACCAATTATAATTGAGAAGTTGAGGAAATAGACTCCCATCCAAAGATTTGAATTGACATGTCACCTGCCTTCAAGGAGTTGACATTCTGCTAGGTCTGGGAGTATAGGTGTCTGTGTGCAACATGGACATAGATGAATATGATCTGAAGTAAGGGGCCTGGGGACAAAGGAGAGGCCAAGGCCAAGCACTTTCAGCTGGAGAGGGATCCAGAAAGGAATGCTTCCCAGAAGAGAATAAAGATTCTGAAAGGCAGATAGAAGGAAGGAATGCTTTCCAGGCATAGGAGTACAGCCTGGGCAAATGCACAGAGGTGGGGATCTGATTTTCAGATTCAGCTCAATCTAGCTTGGCCAAAAACAGTGTCATGTGTAGGAGGCTGACAAAAGTTTATGGGAGTCAGGTTGTGAAGGGCTTTGATGGGCAAGCCGAGGCCTCCATATTTGATCCCAGAGGCAATAGGAGCCCACTAAAGCTGCGGGAGTAGGGCAGGCCCACACTCACACCTGGACTTTGAGAAGATGATTTGGGCTGCTGGCTGGGAAGGCATCAGGGCTGAATCTTCAAACCTGCTTAAGGTGATATGATCAAAAGTTCATAAAATAAAACTGCAGGGAAAGGAGAAGACTGAAACAGGCCTCTACCCTTTCCGTGGCTCTCCCTAGGCACCCAGGCAGGAAGTGAGGGCGTGCCACTCTTCCCCATGCCTTCTGCACTGCTGTGGATGGTCCAGCGCTTCTTGGGAGCAGCCTCCCCATTGCAAGATGTAGTAGCCCCCTTCTGGGGTGCATGCCAGAGCCATACTCTTCTTGCATCTTGCAAAAGACTGGTACAGGAGAGAGAGAGTCAGATCCTGTCTCCTCTTTGCCAACTGTTGGAAGTCACATCATCTCTCTGTGTCTCTGTAAAATGGAGACACTATTGCCTGAAGTGCTTCACTGTGAGTGTCCTCTCTAATCAATCTGCATCTGCCCAACTGCTCCCCTTTGGCTTGGGAGGAGAGCTGGAACTAAGGCAGGGTGAGCAGCCCTTTGTCCCAGAGTGTGAGATTTAGAGGACACCAATAGCAGGATAGAAGCCACAGAGCTTGGAATCTCATTAGCTGTCATCATGAGTCCAAATAGGGAGTTACAGTTGATGAGCTGGCCTGAGCTACACCCTGTCCCCTGGAGAGTCTACCACTGAGGGCCCAGGGGCTCTGCCTTCCTTTCCCTGGCTAGTGTCTCATTGGCTGGCTCCACTGCAGCCCCAGGTGCCCTTTGTGCTGCTGCTCCAGCCCGGGAGGGACTGCTGAGGCTGCCTCTGCCTTCTCTGGGGCCCTTCCATTGGTTGGGAGCCAGCAGCTGCCCATGGGGCTCTCTGCATTAGGAGTGGGCGGCCTGGGAAGGGGTCTCCCAGGTGATGGGCCTCTCCCTGTTCGGCAATGAGCCCCTCAAACAGCGCTGCCCTTTGTGCTTTCCATCATTTCTTTTCGATGAATCATTCTGGTTCTTGGGTTCCATCGCCACCCTGCCGCAATCCAGCATTCATTGTCCTGACCAAAATAGAAAGGGGCAGACACCAATTGTGCACAGCAG
Organism: Pseudochirops corinnae; assembly: GCA_028646515.1. Classification (NCBI taxonomy): domain Eukaryota; kingdom Metazoa; phylum Chordata; class Mammalia; order Diprotodontia; family Pseudocheiridae; genus Pseudochirops; species Pseudochirops corinnae. Next base: position 2,450 of record JAQQSV010002490.1, read on the forward strand.
CCCAGGTTCTGTTTTCAGATTTCTCAGGCACTCATAGGAAGAACAGACTGAGCTGGAGTAGGGCAGCCAGCCCTCATGTCGCTAATGAGGTGATCATAAATAGAAAAAGAATGAAGAAAGAGAGGAAAGGAGTGAGGGAAGGAAGGAAGGAAGGAAGGAGGGAAGAAAGGAAAGAAGGAAGGAAGAAGGAAGGGAGGGAGGAGAGGGAGGAGGGAGAAAGGGAAGGAAGGAAGGAGAAAGGAAAGAAAAAGGAAAGGAAGGAGGGAGAAGGGGAAAGAGAGGGAAGGAAGGAAGGAGGGAGAAAAGAAGGAGAGAGGGAGGGAAGGATAGAGGGAAGGAAAGAAGGAGAAAGGGAAGGAAAGAATGAGAGAGGGAAGGAGAAAAGGTGGGAAGGAGGGAAGGAGAGAAAGAAGGGGAGAGGGAAGAAAGGCATGAAGGAAGGATAGAGGGAATGAAGGGAGGAAGAGAGGCAGGCAGGGTTGGAGGGAGGGAGGAAAGGTAGGAGGCTGCTTTTCTGTGTTTTTTCACTCCACTGAAAGTTTCCTTTTTCCCTGAGAGCATGAAATATGCTGAGCTCAGACAACTTGAACCTGGTTTAAAAATGGTGGGGCTGCAGGTCCTTCCCTCCAGACCAGGTTAGCAAGCACTTCTCCACAGCTCTGAAATAAAGGAAGGCACACCTGGGCTGGGCCACTGAGATCCTGATCTCCCCAGGAAAGTCCTCTGTAGTCTCTAAAGTACAAATGGAATCTGAGAACAAAAGAATCCCAAGAAAAGAAAAGTGATGTAGTTATGATCACTTTCACTGGCTGCTTGACCTTTCCCTCCACTCTGGGACAAAGGGCTGCTTACCCTGCCTTAGTTCCAGCTTTCCTCGGGAGCCAAAGAAGAGCAGTTGGGCAGGCTTTTTGTCCACGACCTGAAGGAAGCCTTAAGTGGCCAGTTTCCCCGGGATGAGCTGGCTGGGAGGGCTCTCAGCCCCAGATTACAAGGGTGTGGATCTGACCTCATCAAACACTCTGAGGCCAGATTCAGGAGACTCTTGCCAGGCCCAAGCAGTGGGCCAAATGGAGTATGCCAACATCAAATAGGGATAAATGTAAAGTCTGCCATGGGTGAGTTCTAGAATTCAGCCTCCCAAGTATAAGATGAGGAAGCTAAGGAATGGGTACTCATCCATCTGAAAAGGATCTGGGGATTTAGGTGGACCGTGAGCTCAATGCATGAGGAGGCATCATTTCATCTTTTAGACTTACAGCCCCCAGCCTGGCACACAGGAAGCACTTTATAAATGCCTGCCGATTGGCAGTTTGATTGACCAGTGTGACAGGGAAGTGAGATAAACAGATAGGGTGTTAAATTATAATAACAAGAGTGATCCAGGCTAGGGGAGCAATAGTCCCACTGTGTTCTGCGTTGCTCAGACTGTATTTTGTTCAGGCCCCATTTTGCAGGGGCATTGATAAGCCTCTGCATCTAGAGGGGACCAGCCCTGACAGTGGAGGGCCTTCTGGTCGAACCGTATGAGGATCAAAGGGCCTTGTATATTTAGCCTAGAGAAAAGAAGACTGAGATGCAGGTGGCATGGGGATTAACCTTGTCCCGCAATTGTGGCCTCAGAGAACAGACTGGGGAACACTGGGTGGGAACTTCTTTGGCTGGGCGTTGGGAACAAATTCCAAACATGGAGAACCGCTCAGCAGTTGAGTGAATTGCTGAAGGGGTGGAGGGGGCCTCCTTGAGCCTCAGGCAGAGGGTGAATGCCCACTTGTAGGGCTGCTGAGGAATGCCTCTTTCAGTTAGGGTAGAGTTAAGGAAAAAGATGGCTAGGTGGCTCATTGGATAGAACATTGATCCTGGAATCAGGAAGACAAGGTCAAATCCAGCCTCAGATACTTACTAGCTATGTGACCCTAGGCTAGTCATTTAACCTCTGACTGTCTCAGTTTTTTCAGCTGTAAAATAGGTATTAAAAATAGTATCTACCAGGGTGGCTAGGTAGCACAGTGAACAGAGCACCGGCCCTGGAGTCAGGAGAACCTGAGTTCAAATCCGACCTCAGACACTTAACAGCCATGTGACCTTGGGCAAGTCACTTAACCCCAATTGCCCTGCCTTCCCCCCTCAAAAAAAAAGCAAAAAAAAAAAAATAGCATCTACCTCCTAGGATGGGCTGTTGTGAGGATCAAATGAGATGGTGTTTGTAAAGCCCTTTCCTCAGTGTCCAGCACGTAGTAGGTGCTTAATAAGTGCTTGCTCCTTTCATCTTCCTCCCTCCTCCCGGCTATAGAGGAAGAGGTACCTGAGCAGAGTCTGGAAAGATTGCTTTCCAGGCATGGGGGCATAGCCTGTGCAAACACGTGGAGGTGGGTATCAACCTTGTTACAATTCAGTAGTTTCAGGAAAAGCATTTCTCCCCCACGATATAGCCACACGACAGTGGTCACTGGGGGGGGGGAGGGGAGCTCTGGGGCCAGGGAGGGCCTCCCTGTGAAGGGAAGGTAAAGGGGAGAGGAGGGCAGCTCTGCAGATTTTCTCCTTATGGGGCTCAGAATGGAGATTTTGCAACAGTGCTGGTGGGAAGAATGTTTTATGCAGATTTTTGGTCCTTTGGCCTTGGCTGTAGGAGTCATTGACTTAGAGAAGGGTCCTTAAAGGCCATGTGTCCCATTTTACAGAGGAAGAAATTGAGGTCAAGAGAGAGGAAGGGACTTGTCCAGGGTCTCAGCTGGGCAGGCACTAAGCATTTATTAAGCACTTAGTGTATACCAGGTGGTTTGCTAAACTCTGGGGATACAAAGAAAGTCAAAATCTAGTTCCTCTCTCAAGGAATGCACAGTTTTATGGTAGAGACAACATGCAAACAAGTATGTAGAAACAAGATCCAGAATAAGCTGGGAGTAATCAAAAGAACGGAGGAAATAAGGACTAGGAAAGACTTCTTACAGAAGAGGAAATTTTAGCTGGAACTTTTCAGAAAAATACAAGTATTATTTATTTATTTTTAACATTAGTTTTTTTAAAATGGAATTCTGAATTCTCTCCCTCTCACCCCCCCCATTGAGAGAGCCAGAAAAATATTTCCATATTAGCCATGTTGCAAACAAAAGCAAGAAAAGTGAAAAAAAAAAATGCTTCAATTTTCATTCAGATTCCATCAGTTCTCTCTCTGGAGCATTTTTCATTATGAATCCTTTGGAATTTTCCTGGATCATTGTCTTGATCACAGTAGCCCAGTCTTGCCCAGTTAATCATCCTTACCATATTACTGTTACTATGTACAATATTCTCCTGGCTCTGCTCACTTTGCATCAGTTCATGTAAGTCTTCCTAGGTTTTTCTGAAACCATCCCCCCTGTCATTTCTTATAACACAATAGTATTCCATCACAATCATATACCACTTGTTCAGCCATTCCCCAAAAGATAGGCATGTCCTCAATTTCCAATTCTTTGCCACCACAAAAAGAGCTGCTATAAATACTTTTGTACATATAGTTCTTTGTCCTTGTCCTTGTCCTTTTCCTTTGATCTCTTTGGGATATAGACCTGGTAGTGCAGCAGTTCTCAACCTGTGGGTCGCGACTCCTTTGGGGGTCGAACGACCCTTTCACAGGGGTCACAGGAGTCGCCTAAGACCATAGGAAAATACATATTTCCAATGGTCTTAGGAACTGAGACGTGGCTCCTCTATCCGTCTCCAGGTGGGTCCGCCCACATGCAGATACGCCCATATACAAGTATTAAAGGGTCGTGCATTAAGAAGGTTGAGAACCACTGTGGTAGTGGTATTGCCCTGTCAAAGGGTATATATATTTTATAGCCCTTGGGCATAGTTTCAAATTATTCTCCAGAATGGTTGGACCAGCACCTCATTAGTGTCCAAATTCTTCCACATCCCCTCCAACATTTATCATTTTTCTTTTCTGTCATGTTAACCAGTCTGATATGTGTGAGGTGGTGCCTCAGAGTTGTTTTAATGTGCATTTATCTAATCAGTAGTGATTTAGAACTTTTTTTCATATGACCAGATAGCTTTGATTTCTTCTTCTGAAAACTGTCTTTTCCTGTCCTTTTACCATTTATCAATTGGGGAATGACATGTATTCTTATAAATTTGACTCAGTTTCCTATATATTTGAGAAATGAGGCCTTTATTTTCCCACTGTCTTCCTTTCTTTCTAATCTTGGTGGATTGGTTTTGTTTGTGCAAAGTCTTATAAATTTAATGTAATCAAAATTATCCATTATACTTCCCCATGATCCTCTCAGTCTCTTGTTTGGTCAAAAATTCTTCCATTATCTGACAGATAAACTTGTCCATGCTCCCCTAATTTGCTTATGATATCACCTTTTATGTCTCAATCATGTATCCATTTTGACCTTATCTTGTTAAAAGTGTGAGATGTTCATCTGTACCTAGTTTCTGCTAAACTGCTTTCTGATTTTCCCAGCAAGTTTTGTCTGATAATGGGTTCTTGTCCCAAAAGTTTGAATCTTTGGGTTTACCAAACGCTAGATTACTGTGGTCATTTGCTATTGAATTTTGTGTACCTGATCTATTCTGTAGACCTACTATTCTATTTCTTAGCCAGGACCAGATTGTTTTCACAGTAGTTTGAAATCTAGTACTGCTAGGCTACTTTCCTTCACATTTTTTTCCATTAATTCCTTTGATAGTCTTTACTCTTTGTTCTTCCACATGAATTTTGTTATTATTTTTTCTAACTCTATAAAATAATTTTTGGTAGCTTGATTGGTATGGCACTGAATAATTAAATCAATTTAAGTAGAACTGTCTTTTTAATTATATTGGCTTGGCCTACCCATGAGCAGTTAATATTTCTCCGATTGTTTAAATCTGTCTTTATTTGTTTGAAAAGTGTTTTATAACTGTATAGTTCCTGGGTTTGTTTTGGCAGGTAGACTCCCAACATTTTATATTGTCTGCAGTTATTTTAAATGGAATTCTTCTTTCTATTGCTTCTTGCTAGGTTTTGTTGGTAATATATAGAAATGCTGATTTTTAGTAAACATTTCCCAGTTACATTTTAATCTGGTTCCAGATGCTCTGGGGAGTGGCCATGTGTTTGACACCTCTGATGTGGAGAAGAGATGGGAGTGGGAAAGAGACTGGAGGCAGGGTGACAAAGCAGAAGACTGAGGCAGGAGTCCGGGTATAAAGAGAGGAAGGCCTGAAGGAGAGTGGCAGCTATGTGAGTGAAGAGAATGGCTCTTATCAGAAAGATGTTGCAAAGGTTGAACTGACAGAATTTGGTAGCTGTTTAGACATGTGGGATGAAGACATCCAGAGGTTATGCAGACAAATTGTGTTTTGGGCTTTAACAGTTACTAGTTGTGGCAGGTTACCTCAACTCATTCTGTTCTCCCATAAAGTGCAGACTGGCATGCCGTAGCCAGCCCTTCACTGCATCTGACCACCCTCACTCTAGAGCTTGTCTTATGTCTCTCCTCCCCACACTGGCTAAACTTCCTGAGAAAGCCATCTGCACTTAGTGCCTCCACTTCCTTTCCTTTCACTGTCTTCTAAACCTTCTGCAGTCTGATTTCTAATCTCCTCTTTTCACTGAAAGAGCTCTTTCCAAAGTTACTAACAGTGTCTTCATTGCTAAATCCAATGATCTTTTCTCTGTCTCCTTCTTGACCTCTCTGCAGCCTTTGGCACCTTCTTCTCCTGGATATTCTCTCTTCTCTAATTCTCACGACTCTGCTCCCTCCTGGCTTCCTCCTACCTCTCTGACCTCTTCTCAATCTCCTTTTCTGGTTCCTTATCCATGCTATGTCCACTAGCCGTGGGTGTTCCCAAGGCTCTGTCTTGAGCTCTCCTATCTTTTCTCTTGATACTATTTTGCTTGGTGATCTATCCCATCAGCTCCCATTTGATTATTATCTTCATATGGATGGTTCCCAGCTCTATATATCCAGCCCTAGTTTCTCTCTGAAACTCCATTCATGCATTTCCAAATGCTTTTTGGATGTCTTGAAATGGATATCTCAAATATAACATGTCCAAAACAGAACTAATTATCTTTCCCCTCAAACTTTCCCTGTTCCCAATTCTCCTATTGCTATGGAGGGCATCACCATTCTTCTAGTTACCCAGACTCAGCACCTTGGTTTCTGTCATCTTTGATTCCTTACTTGTATGTACCCAACATATCCAGACTTTTGTTGTCCTGCTGTTTCTAACTTCATCATGTCTCCTGTGTATATCTCCTTTCTACCCACCCAATGATGTCCCTCATCACCTCAGGCCTTGGCTACAACAGCCTTCCAGCTGGTCTCCTTTCCTTACCTCCTCCTCCCCCATTCTGATCCAATTCCTACTCAGCCACCAAAGTGATTTTATTTTTTATAGTAGATTTTTGTTGATATCTTTGTTTTTATATCACCTAGATTTTCCCTGTAACCCTTCTGTTTTCTACTCCCAGAGAATCTTCTCTTATAAGAAAGAATTAAAAGGAGAAAAGAGAAAAGCATTCAGCAAAATTGAATGAACCATCAAAACCAATCTGACATGATATTCTGTGTTCCATACGTGCGGACCCTCCCATCTCTGCTTCTAGCTCTTCTTTATCATTTCATAGCATTCATATTCCATTATTGTTCTTTCCACTTAAATTGTTGTAGTCATTATGCATGTTATTTTTTCCTTCTGGTTCTACTTAGTTTACAAAGTGGCATTTTTAAAATTGTAGTTCTCTATTTCTTTTCTCTACAAAACTGCAGTGGCTCCCTATTACCTCTATGATCCGACAAAAAGGCCTCTGTTTGGCCTTCAAAGGCCTTAATAACCTGGTTCCTTCCTTTGTCTTCAGTCTTCTTACATTGTACACACTCTCTGTGACAAAACTATGCTGGCTAATTCGCTCTTCCTCCTCCAAGATACTCCATCTGCAGACTCGCTTCCTTTGTACTGGAATGTTTTTGCTCCTCAATAGTGCCTCCTGTCTCTGGTGGCTTCCTTGAAGACTCACCACAAATAGCATCTTCTGCAGATTCTCTCCATCCTCCCCCACCCCAGGGTCTTTCTTATGAGTTACCTTCTCTCTAGGCTCTATACATGCATGGACCTAGTTATTTCCATGTCTCCCTAATTAGAGTGTGAACTCCTTGAGGACAGGGCCTGTGTTTTTCCCTCGCTTTTTATCTCTAGCACTTAGCACATAGGAAGTGCTTAATAAACACTTCTCACTTGTCTGTCTACCTAGAAATACTGCTTACATACTGGCTTGTGTGACCTTGGGCAGGTCACTTAAACTTGCACTTTCCCAGACAACTTTAAGCTACCAATAAATTGGGTATCTACGTCAGGGGAGGAAGTTACCAGGGAAATCACCAGTCCAAACCAAAAATAAAAATGAAAATCAATTCCCCTGACTGGTATGAGAACATGCTGGACAAATCTTCAGGGTGTCCAGAAAGAAGAGCTATTCTTACGTGTTTCTCCCTGATGATTTTTAAAAAGGTTTTATTAAAAGCTTAACCTTGAACAGTACCACCACCTTAGCTTTCTTGGGGACCATTTACACTCCAATGACTTACAGTTGACTCATAAAGTATATTAAGAGCTTTTTTAGTTACTCCCTCTAATTGCCTTGGCTGTTTTGGAAATGAAAGTTTTAAGAGAACTTTAAAACTCAAAGAGAGCTTAGATTAAGTCCCTTATTTGACAGATGAGGGAATAGAAACCCAGAGAAGTCAAGTGACTTGCCCAGGGTCACACAGGGCAACCAGGAATTCAGCAACAACTGTGTAGGGAAGACTGCCTTTCTATCTACTGTGTATCCAGCTTGTATGCACCCAATTGTTTGCATGTTGGCTCCCTGCCCTGCCCACCCCCCACTGGAATGTGAGCCTCTTAAGGGAAGAGATTGTTTTTGCTTTTCGTTGTGTCCCTAGTGTGTGAAGCCTAGCACACAATAAGTGTTTCATAAAAACTTACTTGGCTGGTACAGAGTTAAAATGGAAGTATATGGTGATGAGGGTCATTTTAGCTTAGTGAATGCTCTGTTTTCAGGGTTTGCTTTACTTCAGCACTGGAGCTCTGGGAACAATTTTTCTCTGTTTGTCTGTGGAGAACTTTTGCTGGTACTAGATGCTGGGTTTTACCTACCCTGGCACTTGAAATCCCCTAATGACATTAATATGAATCTGGGATCTCATCTACAGTGATGAGGCGTGTCAATGACACAGATTAGAGCCCCTGCCAGAGCTCTCTCTCTTGTGGAATTCTTGTCCATGGTCTCTCAGAAATCTTTACTGGGTGAATACACAATATGCTGGGGGATAGCCAGGACAAAGACACACAGGCAAAGAGACTGAGTGACCTACGTGAGGAATGGACATTGTGTGGCTATGAGGAGAGCAAAGAAACTCCCTGCTAGACATCTGGAGCCCTCGCCACCTTACATTCTTTTCTCCTCATACATCTCTCTGATAATGTCCTTGATGCTGCTCTTTTTGGGTGCCACTCTTGATTGGTAGTGTGTTGGTTGGCCTGTTCCTGCCTGCTTTGTGCCTTGTTTTTTGGGGAACTCTCAGTCTGAATTCTTCAGAAGCGATGATGTTCCATGACTCCATCAAAGAAAGAATATTGGTGTTCAAAAAGGTGGCCCTTTGTCTTAGGGAGAAACTTGGGGGTCATTAGAAGAACTCACCATCCTGCTTCCCTCCTCCTGTTCAGTTCTGGTCCCAGTCCTTTGTCCTTGTACAGAGTCTGTCCAGGATAGATAGTAAAATGATGAACCACTCTATGTAGCACATAATCAATGGGCACTCTCTTAACACACACTTGTACCAGCAGGTCAGGGCCCCCCACTCGAGGGGTTGGAGGATTTCTCTGGTGCTGTCACTCTCAAGTCCTTCAGTGTTGTGTTTCCCTTAATACTGATCACCTGGGGTTATTGCCTCACTATTGTTTTGACCAAGCAGTTGCTTTTCCATATCATCTATCCAATTAACATCAATGAACTTTTACAAAGAGATATTAAATGAAAAGATATAACAAGAACCCGAATACCCAAACTTCTAAAACCCGGAACCTCCTCTTCTCTACCACCTCAGTAACTGTGGACAAGGGATTCAAATTGAAAGTGGTGACCAGTTCACCCAGGCCATTTAGTTCTGGGTGTGGCATAGATGATGGACAAAGTGTTTCCTTGCTTATGGGACGTACCAGGCTGATACACCGCTATTTTGGGTCAAGCACTTTCCTCCAGGGATGGTTCCTCACTGGCCTCAGCTGCTGCTGGTACTGCTAGTTTCTAGACTTTATGGTTCTTTCTCCCTTTTGAAGCACACAGGCTCATACTCTGGTCTGTTCTTTCTCTGAAATTCATTCACTTGAGATCAGAAAAGAATCAACACAGCAGAGACAGAAGAAAAAAGAGGTGTCATGGGTTTACAGCCTTCTGTGGCTTCTCCTCCTCCTCCAATGTCAGCCAGGAAGGAAAGAGCCAGAGCTCTGAGACTCCTCCTGACTAGTAAATGTCTTTGAATGTGCTCCAGTTCTGGCTTCCTCTTTACCGTGTGCTTAGTGAACTGTGACCAAAGACAAAATAGGCCAAACCTGGGAGCTGGCACCTGCCATCACACACTGTGGTGCTTTTGGGAATCAGGCTCCCCAGCCTATTCCACTTGGGGATTGCCCCTGTTACACATGGATTAGATTGGATCAGATCAGAATTAGGCAGGGAATATTGAGTACCTTCTGTAAAATCCATCAAAAAGGGTAAATACCAGCTCACTCTAAGGATTTGTCTCTCAGTGGCCAGTCACCCCATGATGTACTCATCTGGGTACATATTATCCCCTCTTCTTGCCCTGCTCCTTGAGGGCAGAGACTTTGTTTTTGTCTATGTAGCCGCAGAATTTAGTGCAATGTTTGGCACTGAGTAGGCATTTAATAAAGGTCTGTACAAATGAATTGAATTGAATGTTGGAGTGGTTGGTAGACTGGAGCCAAATCAAAGAACAGACTAGGAAGGCTTTGAAATCAGAATCACAGAGGAGATGCTTAGAACCCTGAAGTCAGGTGGGAACCCAGAAGACGTGTACCCAATGTGTACCCAAACAAGAATCCTCATTGGGAAATGGTGTGACAAAAGCTGTGCTCCAGGGAAGGTCCTCTGGCAATGGTGTGATGGCTGACTTTTTAAGAGACTGGCCTTCAGGTGAGCCACTAGGAAACTTTTGAAGTAGACCAGAGCCTAGGCTAGGTATTGGCATTGGGGGGTGGAAAAGGGACTGATATGAAACGTTTTTTGAAGGAAAAATGGAAAGGTCTTCACAGGGATTAGGGACCCAGTCTGTGATTTTACTGATCTAGGGGGGATCATAGATGAAGAAACTCTCTCTACTAATGCAGGCTGGTGCCTTCTCTGCAACTTAGAGTCTCAGAGAATTGCCTAGAGCACTGATAAATTAAGCAACTTGTCCAGGGTCAGGGAGCCAATATGTATCACAGGGAGGACTTGAACTAGGGTCTTACTGACTTCAAGGCCAGCTTTCTATTAACTGTGCCGCAGTTGCCCATCTAGGGCTTCATAACTGACTGAAGGAGAGGACTGAGTCAGAGGTTACTTCAGACTTTGGAGTCTGTTGGTGGCATTGACAGAGAGACAAGGAAGGGTTGGGGAAGACAGAGGGCAATAACTGATTCAGTATTTGAGGTGATGGTAGAGGATCCAAGTGGAAGTAGCTAGGAGACACTTGACTATGCAGAGATGCAGGATGGGAGCTAACGAGGGAGTCACAACTGGAGCTATAGATGTGCCTGTCATCAGCTACAGCTACAGATGACAGCTGGAGCCTTGAGAGCAGATGCTTTCTCTGAAGGAACAAATGGGTAGAGCTTTGGGGAATGGCCAAAGGTCACAAGTGGGAGGGGAGAAAACAGCTAAGGAGAAGTTGGAGGGGTAGCAGAAGAACCCAGGAGAGTGTTGTCGTGTGGAAGCCAAGGGAAGAGAGAATTGGGAGAAGTAGGTAGGCCGTACAACTTACTGGAGGCCCAGCAAGGGCAATGACTTGGCCAGGGTCGGCCAGAGGTCTTATAGCCATTTCTCCAAGTTCATACAGGATTTTTGAATAATTTAATTAAGAAGAATGTATGTGTGGCACGGGAGTGTCTTCATTGGCCAAAAGAAAGCCCCCTTCTGTGTCAGTCTCTGAAGGGGCCATCCATGCTGGCAGGTTTTGCTCTTTTCAGAAAGCATTTATAACTGAGCCTTCAATGTTCCACAGAGGGTAAAAAACAACCCAGTCATGTCCCATTCTCAACTAGAATTTGAGCTCCTCGTTCCCTGTGAGATCAGAACAGTGATATATTTATTTATTTATTTATTTATTTGATTTTTTTTGTTTGTTTATTTATTCATTTATTCATTTATTTATTTATTTATTTATTCATTCATTCATTCATTCATTCACTCATTTATTTATTTATTTATTTATTTGTTTAGTTAGTTAGTTAGTTAGTTAGTTAGTTAGTTATGGACTTAGACCAAACCAGAATTCGGCTTTCTTAAATTAATGTCAGAAGGCTGAACTCTTTGGGGAAAATGGCACCAGCCCCTTGGATTCAAACCTTCAAAACCATCACACCATTGCCAGAGGACCTTCCCTGGAGCACAGCTTTTGTCACACCATTTCCCAATGAGGATTCTTGTTTGGGTACACATTGGGTACACGTCTTCTGGGTTCCCACCTGACTTCAGGGTTCTAAGCATCTCCTCTGTGATTCTGATTTCAAAGCCTTCCTAGTCTGTTCTTTGATTTGGCTCCAGTCTACCAACCACTCCAACATTCAATTCAATTCATTTGTACAGACCTTTATTAAATGCCTACTCAGTGCCAAACATTGCACTAAATTCTGCGGCTACATAGACAAAAACAAAGTCTCTGCCCTCAAGGAGCAGGGCAAGAAGAGGGGATAATATGTACCCAGATGAGTACATCATGGGGTGACTGGCCACTGAGAGACAAATCCTTAGAGTGAGCTGGTATTTACCCTTTTTGATGGATTTTACAGAAGGTACTCAATATTCCCTGCCTAATTCTGATCTGATCCAATCTAATCCATGTGTAACAGGGGCAATCCCCAAGTGGAATAGGCTGGGGAGCCTGATTCCCAAAAGCACCACAGTGTGTGATGGCAGGTGCCAGCTCCCAGGTTTGGCCTATTTTGTCTTTGGTCACAGTTCACTAAGCACACGGTAAAGAGGAAGCCAGAACTGGAGCACATTCAAAGACATTTACTAGTCAGGAGGAGTCTCAGAGCTCTGGCTCTTTCCTTCCTGGCTGACATTGGAGGAGGAGGAGAAGCCACAGAAGGCTGTAAACCCATGACACCTCTTTTTTCTTCTGTCTCTGCTGTGTTGATTCTTTTCTGATCTCAAGTGAATGAATTTCAGAGAAAGAACAGACCAGAGTATGAGCCTGTGTGCTTCAAAAGGGAGAAAGAACCATAAAGTCTAGAAACTAGCAGTACCAGCAGCAGCTGAGGCCAGTGAGGAACCATCCCTGGAGGAAAGTGCTTGACCCAAAATAGCGGTGTATCAGCCTGGTACGTCCCATAAGCAAGGAAACACTTTGTCCATCATCTATGCCACACCCAGAACTAAATGGCCTGGGTGAACTGGTCACCACTTTCAATTTGAATCCCTTGTCCACAGTTACTGAGGTGGTAGAGAAGAGGAGGTTCCGGGTTTTAGAAGTTTGGGTATTCGGGTTCTTGTTATATCTTTTCATTTAATATCTCTTTGTAAAAGTTCATTGATGTTAATTGGATAGATGATATGGAAAAGCAACTGCTTGGTCAAAACAATAGTGAGGCAATAACCCCAGGTGATCAGTATTAAGGGAAACACAACACTGAAGGACTTGAGAGTGACAGCACCAGAGAAATCCTCCAACCCCTCGAGTGGGGGGCCCTGACCTGCTGGTACAAGTGTGTGTTAAGAGAGTGCCCATTGATTATGTGCTACATAGAGTGGTTCATCATTTTACTATCTATCCTGGACAGACTCTGTACAAGGACAAAGGACTGGGACCAGAACTGAACAGGAGGAGGGAAGCAGGATGGTGAGTTCTTCTAATGACCCCCAAGTTTCTCCCTAAGACAAAGGGCCACCTTTTTGAACACCAATATTCTTTCTTTGATGGAGTCATGGAACATCATCGCTTCTGAAGAATTCAGACTGAGAGTTCCCCAAAAAACAAGGCACAAAGCAGGCAGGAACAGGCCAACCAACACACTACCAATCAAGAGTGGCACCCAAAAAGAGCAGCATCAAGGACATTATCAGAGAGATGTATGAGGAGAAAAGAATGTAAGGTGGCGAGGGCTCCAGATGTCTAGCAGGGAGTTTCTTTGCTCTCCTCATAGCCACACAATGTCCATTCCTCACGTAGGTCACTCAGTCTCTTTGCCTGTGTGTCTTTGTCCTGGCTATCCCCCAGCATATTGTGTATTCACCCAGTAAAGATTTCTGAGAGACCATGGACAAGAATTCCACAAGAGAGAGAGCTCTGGCAGGGGCTCTAATCTGTGTCATTGACACGCCTCATCACTGTAGATGAGATCCCAGATTCATATTAATGTCATTAGGGGATTTCAAGTGCCAGGGTAGGTAAAACCCAGCATCTAGTACCAGCAAAAGTTCTCCACAGACAAACAGAGAAAAATTGTTCCCAGAGCTCCAGTGCTGAAGTAAAGCAAACCCTGAAAACAGAGCATTCACTAAGCTAAAATGACCCTCATCACCATATACTTCCATTTTAACTCTGTACCAGCCAAGTAAGTTTTTATGAAACACTTATTGTGTGCTAGGCTTCACACACTAGGGACACAACGAAAAGCAAAAACAATCTCTTCCCTTAAGAGGCTCACATTCCAGTGGGGGGTGGGCAGGGCAGGGAGCCAACATGCAAACAATTGGGTGCATACAAGCTGGATACACAGTAGATAGAAAGGCAGTCTTCCCTACACAGTTGTTGCTGAATTCCTGGTTGCCCTGTGTGACCCTGGGCAAGTCACTTGACTTCTCTGGGTTTCTATTCCCTCATCTGTCAAATAAGGGACTTAATCTAAGCTCTCTTTGAGTTTTAAAGTTCTCTTAAAACTTTCATTTCCAAAACAGCCAAGGCAATTAGAGGGAGTAACTAAAAAAGCTCTTAATATACTTTATGAGTCAACTGTAAGTCATTGGAGTGTAAATGGTCCCCAAGAAAGCTAAGGTGGTGGTACTGTTCAAGGTTAAGCTTTTAATAAAACCTTTTTAAAAATCATCAGGGAGAAACACGTAAGAATAGCTCTTCTTTCTGGACACCCTGAAGATTTGTCCAGCATGTTCTCATACCAGTCAGGGGAATTGATTTTCATTTTTATTTTTGGTTTGGACTGGTGATTTCCCTGGTAACTTCCTCCCCTGACGTAGATACCCAATTTATTGGTAGCTTAAAGTTGTCTGGGAAAGTGCAAGTTTAAGTGACCTGCCCAAGGTCACACAAGCCAGTATGTAAGCAGTATTTCTAGGTAGACAGACAAGTGAGAAGTGTTTATTAAGCACTTCCTATGTGCTAAGTGCTAGAGATAAAAAGCGAGGGAAAAACACAGGCCCTGTCCTCAAGGAGTTCACACTCTAATTAGGGAGACATGGAAATAACTAGGTCCATGCATGTATAGAGCCTAGAGAGAAGGTAACTCATAAGAAAGACCCTGGGGTGGGGGAGGATGGAGAGAATCTGCAGAAGATGCTATTTGTGGTGAGTCTTCAAGGAAGCCACCAGAGACAGGAGGCACTATTGAGGAGCAAAAACATTCCAGTACAAAGGAAGCGAGTCTGCAGATGGAGTATCTTGGAGGAGGAAGAGCGAATTAGCCAGCATAGTTTTGTCACAGAGAGTGTGTACAATGTAAGAAGACTGAAGACAAAGGAAGGAACCAGGTTATTAAGGCCTTTGAAGGCCAAACAGAGGCCTTTTTGTCGGATCATAGAGGTAATAGGGAGCCACTGCAGTTTTGTAGAGAAAAGAAATAGAGAACTACAATTTTAAAAATGCCACTTTGTAAACTAAGTAGAACCAGAAGGAAAAAATAACATGCATAATGACTACAACAATTTAAGTGGAAAGAACAATAATGGAATATGAATGCTATGAAATGATAAAGAAGAGCTAGAAGCAGAGATGGGAGGGTCCGCACGTATGGAACACAGAATATCATGTCAGATTGGTTTTGATGGTTCATTCAATTTTGCTGAATGCTTTTCTCTTTTCTCCTTTTAATTCTTTCTTATAAGAGAAGATTCTCTGGGAGTAGAAAACAGAAGGGTTACAGGGAAAATCTAGGTGATATAAAAACAAAGATATCAACAAAAATCTACTATAAAAAATAAAATCACTTTGGTGGCTGAGTAGGAATTGGATCAGAATGGGGGAGGAGGAGGTAAGGAAAGGAGACCAGCTGGAAGGCTGTTGTAGCCAAGGCCTGAGGTGATGAGGGACATCATTGGGTGGGTAGAAAGGAGATATACACAGGAGACATGATGAAGTTAGAAACAGCAGGACAACAAAAGTCTGGATATGTTGGGTACATACAAGTAAGGAATCAAAGATGACAGAAACCAAGGTGCTGAGTCTGGGTAACTAGAAGAATGGTGATGCCCTCCATAGCAATAGGAGAATTGGGAACAGGGAAAGTTTGAGGGGAAAGATAATTAGTTCTGTTTTGGACATGTTATATTTGAGATATCCATTTCAAGACATCCAAAAAGCATTTGGAAATGCATGAATGGAGTTTCAGAGAGAAACTAGGGCTGGATATATAGAGCTGGGAACCATCCATATGAAGATAATAATCAAATGGGAGCTGATGGGATAGATCACCAAGCAAAATAGTATCAAGAGAAAAGATAGGAGAGCTCAAGACAGAGCCTTGGGAACACCCACGGCTAGTGGACATAGCATGGATAAGGAACCAGAAAAGGAGATTGAGAAGAGGTCAGAGAGGTAGGAGGAAGCCAGGAGGGAGCAGAGTCGTGAGAATTAGAGAAGAGAGAATATCCAGGAGAAGAAGGTGCCAAAGGCTGCAGAGAGGTCAAGAAGGAGACAGAGAAAAGATCATTGGATTTAGCAATGAAGACACTGTTAGTAACTTTGGAAAGAGCTCTTTCAGTGAAAAGAGGAGATTAGAAATCAGACTGCAGAAGGTTTAGAAGACAGTGAAAGGAAAGGAAGTGGAGGCACTAAGTGCAGATGGCTTTCTCAGGAAGTTTAGCCAGTGTGGGGAGGAGAGACATAAGACAAGCTCTAGAGTGAGGGTGGTCAGATGCAGTGAAGGGCTGGCTACGGCATGCCAGTCTGCACTTTATGGGAGAACAGAATGAGTTGAGGTAACCTGCCACAACTAGTAACTGTTAAAGCCCAAAACACAATTTGTCTGCATAACCTCTGGATGTCTTCATCCCACATGTCTAAACAGCTACCAAATTCTGTCAGTTCAACCTTTGCAACATCTTTCTGATAAGAGCCATTCTCTTCACTCACATAGCTGCCACTCTCCTTCAGGCCTTCCTCTCTTTATACCCGGACTCCTGCCTCAGTCTTCTGCTTTGTCACCCTGCCTCCAGTCTCTTTCCCACTCCCATCTCTTCTCCACATCAGAGGTGTCAAACACATGGCCACTCCCCAGAGCATCTGGAACCAGATTAAAATGTAACTGGGAAATGTTTACTAAAAATCAGCATTTCTATATATTACCAACAAAACCTAGCAAGAAGCAATAGAAAGAAGAATTCCATTTAAAATAACTGCAGACAATATAAAATGTTGGGAGTCTACCTGCCAAAACAAACCCAGGAACTATACAGTTATAAAACACTTTTCAAACAAATAAAGACAGATTTAAACAATCGGAGAAATATTAACTGCTCATGGGTAGGCCAAGCCAATATAATTAAAAAGACAGTTCTACTTAAATTGATTTAATTATTCAGTGCCATACCAATCAAGCTACCAAAAATTATTTTATAGAGTTAGAAAAAATAATAACAAAATTCATGTGGAAGAACAAAGAGTAAAGACTATCAAAGGAATTAATGGAAAAAAATGTGAAGGAAAGTAGCCTAGCAGTACTAGATTTCAAACTACTGTGAAAACAATCTGGTCCTGGCTAAGAAATAGAATAGTAGGTCTACAGAATAGATCAGGTACACAAAATTCAATAGCAAATGACCACAGTAATCTAGCGTTTGGTAAACCCAAAGATTCAAACTTTTGGGACAAGAACCCATTATCAGACAAAACTTGCTGGGAAAATCAGAAAGCAGTTTAGCAGAAACTAGGTACAGATGAACATCTCACACTTTTAACAAGATAAGGTCAAAATGGATACATGATTGAGACATAAAAGGTGATATCATAAGCAAATTAGGGGAGCATGGACAAGTTTATCTGTCAGATAATGGAAGAATTTTTGACCAAACAAGAGACTGAGAGGATCATGGGGAAGTATAATGGATAATTTTGATTACATTAAATTTATAAGACTTTGCACAAACAAAACCAATCCACCAAGATTAGAAAGAAAGGAAGACAGTGGGAAAATAAAGGCCTCATTTCTCAAATATATAGGAAACTGAGTCAAATTTATAAGAATACATGTCATTCCCCAATTGATAAATGGTAAAAGGACAGGAAAAGACAGTTTTCAGAAGAAGAAATCAAAGCTATCTGGTCATATGAAAAAAAGTTCTAAATCACTACTGATTAGATAAATGCACATTAAAACAACTCTGAGGCACCACCTCACACATATCAGACTGGTTAACATGACAGAAAAGAAAAATGATAAATGTTGGAGGGGATGTGGAAGAATTTGGACACTAATGAGGTGCTGGTCCAACCATTCTGGAGAATAATTTGAAACTATGCCCAAGGGCTATAAAATATATATACCCTTTGACAGGGCAATACCACTACCACAGTGGTTCTCAACCTTCTTAATGCACGACCCTTTAATACTTGTATATGGGCGTATCTGCATGTGGGCGGACCCACCTGGAGACGGATAGAGGAGCCACGTCTCAGTTCCTAAGACCATTGGAAATATGTATTTTCCTATGGTCTTAGGCGACTCCTGTGACCCCTGTGAAAGGGTCGTTCGACCCCCAAAGGAGTCGCGACCCACAGGTTGAGAACTGCTGCACTACCAGGTCTATATCCCAAAGAGATCAAAGGAAAAGGACAAGGACAAGGACAAAGAACTATATGTACAAAAGTATTTATAGCAGCTCTTTTTGTGGTGGCAAAGAATTGGAAATTGAGGACATGCCTATCTTTTGGGGAATGGCTGAACAAGTGGTATATGATTGTGATGGAATACTATTGTGTTATAAGAAATGACAGGGGGGATGGTTTCAGAAAAACCTAGGAAGACTTACATGAACTGATGCAAAGTGAGCAGAGCCAGGAGAATATTGTACATAGTAACAGTAATATGGTAAGGATGATTAACTGGGCAAGACTGGGCTACTGTGATCAAGACAATGATCCAGGAAAATTCCAAAGGATTCATAATGAAAAATGCTCCAGAGAGAGAACTGATGGAATCTGAATGAAAATTGAAGCATTTTTTTTTTTCACTTTTCTTGCTTTTGTTTGCAACATGGCTAATATGGAAATATTTTTCTGGCTCTCTCAATGGGGGGGGTGAGAGGGAGAGAATTCAGAATTCCATTTTAAAAAAACTAATGTTAAAAATAAATAAATAATACTTGTATTTTTCTGAAAAGTTCCAGCTAAAATTTCCTCTTCTGTAAGAAGTCTTTCCTAGTCCTTATTTCCTCCGTTCTTTTGATTACTCCCAGCTTATTCTGGATCTTGTTTCTACATACTTGTTTGCATGTTGTCTCTACCATAAAACTGTGCATTCCTTGAGAGAGGAACTAGATTTTGACTTTCTTTGTATCCCCAGAGTTTAGCAAACCACCTGGTATACACTAAGTGCTTAATAAATGCTTAGTGCCTGCCCAGCTGAGACCCTGGACAAGTCCCTTCCTCTCTCTTGACCTCAATTTCTTCCTCTGTAAAATGGGACACATGGCCTTTAAGGACCCTTCTCTAAGTCAATGACTCCTACAGCCAAGGCCAAAGGACCAAAAATCTGCATAAAACATTCTTCCCACCAGCACTGTTGCAAAATCTCCATTCTGAGCCCCATAAGGAGAAAATCTGCAGAGCTGCCCTCCTCTCCCCTTTACCTTCCCTTCACAGGGAGGCCCTCCCTGGCCCCAGAGCTCCCCTCCCCCCCCCCAGTGACCACTGTCGTGTGGCTATATCGTGGGGGAGAAATGCTTTTCCTGAAACTACTGAATTGTAACAAGGTTGATACCCACCTCCACGTGTTTGCACAGGCTATGCCCCCATGCCTGGAAAGCAATCTTTCCAGACTCTGCTCAGGTACCTCTTCCTCTATAGCCGGGAGGAGGGAGGAAGATGAAAGGAGCAAGCACTTATTAAGCACCTACTACGTGCTGGACACTGAGGAAAGGGCTTTACAAACACCATCTCATTTGATCCTCACAACAGCCCATCCTAGGAGGTAGATGCTATTTTTTTTTTTTTGCTTTTTTTTTGAGGGGGGAAGGCAGGGCAATTGGGGTTAAGTGACTTGCCCAAGGTCACATGGCTGTTAAGTGTCTGAGGTCGGATTTGAACTCAGGTTCTCCTGACTCCAGGGCCGGTGCTCTGTTCACTGTGCTACCTAGCCACCCTGGTAGATACTATTTTTAATACCTATTTTACAGCTGAAAAAACTGAGACAGTCAGAGGTTAAATGACTAGCCTAGGGTCACATAGCTAGTAAGTATCTGAGGCTGGATTTGACCTTGTCTTCCTGATTCCAGGATCAATGTTCTATCCAATGAGCCACCTAGCCATCTTTTTCCTTAACTCTACCCTAACTGAAAGAGGCATTCCTCAGCAGCCCTACAAGTGGGCATTCACCCTCTGCCTGAGGCTCAAGGAGGCCCCCTCCACCCCTTCAGCAATTCACTCAACTGCTGAGCGGTTCTCCATGTTTGGAATTTGTTCCCAACGCCCAGCCAAAGAAGTTCCCACCCAGTGTTCCCCAGTCTGTTCTCTGAGGCCACAATTGCGGGACAAGGTTAATCCCCATGCCACCTGCATCTCAGTCTTCTTTTCTCTAGGCTAAATATACAAGGCCCTTTGATCCTCATACGGTTCGACCAGAAGGCCCTCCACTGTCAGGGCTGGTCCCCTCTAGATGCAGAGGCTTATCAATGCCCCTGCAAAATGGGGCCTGAACAAAATACAGTCTGAGCAACGCAGAACACAGTGGGACTATTGCTCCCCTAGCCTGGATCACTCTTGTTATTATAATTTAACACCCTATCTGTTTATCTCACTTCCCTGTCACACTGGTCAATCAAACTGCCAATCGGCAGGCATTTATAAAGTGCTTCCTGTGTGCCAGGCTGGGGGCTGTAAGTCTAAAAGATGAAATGATGCCTCCTCATGCATTGAGCTCACGGTCCACCTAAATCCCCAGATCCTTTTCAGATGGATGAGTACCCATTCCTTAGCTTCCTCATCTTATACTTGGGAGGCTGAATTCTAGAACTCACCCATGGCAGACTTTACATTTATCCCTATTTGATGTTGGCATACTCCATTTGGCCCACTGCTTGGGCCTGGCAAGAGTCTCCTGAATCTGGCCTCAGAGTGTTTGATGAGGTCAGATCCACACCCTTGTAATCTGGGGCTGAGAGCCCTCCCAGCCAGCTCATCCCGGGGAAACTGGCCACTTAAGGCTTCCTTCAGGTCGTGGACAAAAAGCCTGCCCAACTGCTCTTCTTTGGCTCCCGAGGAAAGCTGGAACTAAGGCAGGGTAAGCAGCCCTTTGTCCCAGAGTGGAGGGAAAGGTCAAGCAGCCAGTGAAAGTGATCATAACTACATCACTTTTCTTTTCTTGGGATTCTTTTGTTCTCAGATTCCATTTGTACTTTAGAGACTACAGAGGACTTTCCTGGGGAGATCAGGATCTCAGTGGCCCAGCCCAGGTGTGCCTTCCTTTATTTCAGAGCTGTGGAGAAGTGCTTGCTAACCTGGTCTGGAGGGAAGGACCTGCAGCCCCACCATTTTTAAACCAGGTTCAAGTTGTCTGAGCTCAGCATATTTCATGCTCTCAGGGAAAAAGGAAACTTTCAGTGGAGTGAAAAAACACAGAAAAGCAGCCTCCTACCTTTCCTCCCTCCCTCCAACCCTGCCTGCCTCTCTTCCTCCCTTCATTCCCTCTATCCTTCCTTCATGCCTTTCTTCCCTCTCCCCTTCTTTCTCTCCTTCCCTCCTTCCCACCTTTTCTCCTTCCCTCTCTCATTCTTTCCTTCCCTTTCTCCTTCTTTCCTTCCCTCTATCCTTCCCTCCCTCTCTCCTTCTTTTCTCCCTCCTTCCTTCCTTCCCTCTCTTTCCCCTTCTCCCTCCTTCCTTTCCTTTTTCTTTCCTTTCTCCTTCCTTCCTTCCCTTTCTCCCTCCTCCCTCTCCTCCCTCCCTTCCTTCTTCCTTCCTTCTTTCCTTTCTTCCCTCCTTCCTTCCTTCCTTCCTTCCCTCACTCCTTTCCTCTCTTTCTTCATTCTTTTTCTATTTATGATCACCTCATTAGCGACATGAGGGCTGGCTGCCCTACTCCAGCTCAGTCTGTTCTTCCTATGAGTGCCTGAGAAATCTGAAAACAGAACCTGGGCTGCTGTGCACAATTGGTGTCTGCCCCTTTCTATTTTGGTCAGGACAATGAATGCTGGATTGCGGCAGGGTGGCGATGGAACCCAAGAACCAGAATGATTCATCGAAAAGAAATGATGGAAAGCACAAAGGGCAGCGCTGTTTGAGGGGCTCATTGCCGAACAGGGAGAGGCCCATCACCTGGGAGACCCCTTCCCAGGCCGCCCACTCCTAATGCAGAGAGCCCCATGGGCAGCTGCTGGCTCCCAACCAATGGAAGGGCCCCAGAGAAGGCAGAGGCAGCCTCAGCAGTCCCTCCCGGGCTGGAGCAGCAGCACAAAGGGCACCTGGGGCTGCAGTGGAGCCAGCCAATGAGACACTAGCCAGGGAAAGGAAGGCAGAGCCCCTGGGCCCTCAGTGGTAGACTCTCCAGGGGACAGGGTGTAGCTCAGGCCAGCTCATCAACTGTAACTCCCTATTTGGACTCATGATGACAGCTAATGAGATTCCAAGCTCTGTGGCTTCTATCCTGCTATTGGTGTCCTCTAAATCTCACACTCTGGGACAAAGGGCTGCTCACCCTGCCTTAGTTCCAGCTCTCCTCCCAAGCCAAAGGGGAGCAGTTGGGCAGATGCAGATTGATTAGAGAGGACACTCACAGTGAAGCACTTCAGGCAATAGTGTCTCCATTTTACAGAGACACAGAGAGATGATGTGACTTCCAACAGTTGGCAAAGAGGAGACAGGATCTGACTCTCTCTCTCCTGTACCAGTCTTTTGCAAGATGCAAGAAGAGTATGGCTCTGGCATGCACCCCAGAAGGGGGCTACTACATCTTGCAATGGGGAGGCTGCTCCCAAGAAGCGCTGGACCATCCACAGCAGTGCAGAAGGCATGGGGAAGAGTGGCACGCCCTCACTTCCTGCCTGGGTGCCTAGGGAGAGCCACGGAAAGGGTAGAGGCCTGTTTCAGTCTTCTCCTTTCCCTGCAGTTTTATTTTATGAACTTTTGATCATATCACCTTAAGCAGGTTTGAAGATTCAGCCCTGATGCCTTCCCAGCCAGCAGCCCAAATCATCTTCTCAAAGTCCAGGTGTGAGTGTGGGCCTGCCCTACTCCCGCAGCTTTAGTGGGCTCCTATTGCCTCTGGGATCAAATATGGAGGCCTCGGCTTGCCCATCAAAGCCCTTCACAACCTGACTCCCATAAACTTTTGTCAGCCTCCTACACATGACACTGTTTTTGGCCAAGCTAGATTGAGCTGAATCTGAAAATCAGATCCCCACCTCTGTGCATTTGCCCAGGCTGTACTCCTATGCCTGGAAAGCATTCCTTCCTTCTATCTGCCTTTCAGAATCTTTATTCTCTTCTGGGAAGCATTCCTTTCTGGATCCCTCTCCAGCTGAAAGTGCTTGGCCTTGGCCTCTCCTTTGTCCCCAGGCCCCTTACTTCAGATCATATTCATCTATGTCCATGTTGCACACAGACACCTATACTCCCAGACCTAGCAGAATGTCAACTCCTTGAAGGCAGGTGACATGTCAATTCAAATCTTTGGATGGGAGTCTATTTCCTCAACTTCTCAATTATAATTGGTTTCCTGCAATGCTATATACTTTCCTGTATACATTTAAAAACCTGATCTGAGCAGGGGCCTATAGGCTTCCTCCAACTGCTGGCCAAAGGGAGTCCATGACACAAGAAAAGCAAAGAAAGCTTGCTTTTGGTGGTCCTTTCTAGGCCTAAACTTTGAGTATTCCCAGATTACAATGAGAAGCAAAGTGACCTGTCCAGATTCACACAGCAAATGAAAAGATGAGTCAGTCCCACCCCCCTCAGTTCCGCCCCCAGCTCCCAGCCTGACATTACCAGAATCACAGGATCCCAGAATTCCTTACAGTGGTTAAACGTCCTACCAGTGGCTAGAGACTTTGGAAGACTAAGGGTTTAGAGAGCTAAAGCTTCCCCCTGACCTTGGGTCCCAGGTCACTGAGACAACAGAATCTTCCTAACCACCAGTCACTGTGGATTTCAGGGCACTTCCATTCTGACCAAACTACTACACATTTTGGGTTAGACATGGAAGGACGAGTGCCTTGTTTCAAAGAGAGAAATGAGAGGTCAAATGTTTCCCCCACAAGCCAGAGGGCTGAAAAGAACTGCCAGGACCATCTACAGGACCTCCAGTCCTGCTTACCCAGTGGGTGCTGGGGTTTGGGGGTATCTATCCCCCTTTCTGAGCCCCTTCTCATGGGGGTGAATGAGGATCACAGAATCACAGAAGGAAGTCACCTAGTCCAGCCCCTCATTTAACAGCTGAGGAAACTGAGGACCAGAAAGGTTAAAGAATTTGCCTGACATTTTGCCACATAGAAGAGTTGGGGGAAGGGGGAAGAGTGGTGGGGTGATGGAGGGGAGGGCAGGGTGGGGGGGAGGGCCGATGAATGTTCACATTTCTGTAGAGGGATAGG
>JAQQSV010002491.1:0-26668 GCA_028646515.1 Pseudochirops corinnae
AAGAGGAAAGAAGGAAGGAAGGAAGGAAAGAAAAAGAAAGAAAGAGAGAGAGAGAAAGAGAGAGAGACAGAGAGAAGAAGAAAGACACTAGGGAATTTCAGACCTTTATGTTAGGAAGTAACTATAGTTTCTTCTTACATATACCTTTGTAAAAAGGTACATTTTTTTTCAATAGAAAAGTACACTGTCCTATCATGACCTGCTTTCACAATTCACTAACAAGCGAGCAAGAAAAAATCTCTATGAAATGTTCACATCAACACTATTCCCCATATTCCATGTTTCAGTGACTGATGCACTGATAACATCCCAGCATTACGATAGTGAGAAACTTATATGTAAAAACTGAATTTGTCTTGATTCTTTCCAGCTGTATGAGGACTATGCCAACCTACAGGTCTCACATTCCAATTATGGCACCCATTTACAGGGTGCTTCACTAATTTCTTTCAAGGACTGTCCTAAAGTCACTCAAAAATGAGGGGGTGAATCTCTTTAATATAAGATTGACCAAAACAGGCAACAAATGCCTCCCTAAACGGGCATTAGTGATCTCCAGGTTAAAGAAAAAAAAAACAGAAGTCCTTTTTATGCAAGGCTTTCTTCTACAGGGTCTCTTCAGTTCTGAGAATTCTCAACTTAGATTCTCAAAGTCTTTCACTTTCTTTTCTAACATGATCAATTTTATCCACTTAAACATGCTGTCAAATCCTTAGGGGAAAAATTAAAATTAAAAAAAAAAGAGAGAAAGGCACATGACTAAGAGGGTGCACACGCCTGTTGTGTTTACTCCTGCCAGCCCTTGAGATGATGGAGCTAATAAAATTTAAATGGGTTTAAATCATCACTTCAGGAAGAAGGATGTTGGTCTGGGTGTTTTGAATCATCACAACACTGATTGTTGACATTCCCCAAAATCTATTGCAACACGGGGAGTCAAATTTGTTGGCTAGTGTCATTCTGCAGAAGTCTGTCACTGTGTTAATGCACAGATTTGATAGATTTTGGAAAAAATGTCATTGTGTATCCAGTCTTCAAGCCCTTTTTTTGCAGCAAGAATTATGAAACTTAACTATTTGAGTGGCTCAGGACATAGTGTCCTTCTAATGAAAGGGAACTCGTATGATCCTAGGACAAGCAAACTGAAGTGCATCCTGACAGTACCTTGACAATGATGGAAATTCCACAAAAGGCCTCTGGCGAGGAAGAGGTGTGGAGCCCTTGCTCCTTTGGGCTTATTAGAAAATCTTAGTTTTTCTGGCCAGGCTTCAAAGCTACATAAATACATTGCAGGTAATGGTGTTGTCATTAGTGAGGATAAAAAGACGTGCCAATAGTCACAGAAATTTTTGAAAAATAGAAATCATTCACATTGTACTCTATAGTTTCTGGTGTTGCACCTTTGCATTGCCATTTCCATGGACAATTGGATAAAATGCCAAGGTTACTCCTTTTAAGGGTTTATTGATACGGGTTCTGCTACTGCTCAGCAGTCATGACCTCTTTGACATCATAATCATAACCACAGCAGCCAATTATGATGTCACCATCCCCAAACCATAGCTTCAAGTAGCAAATGAGACCCAGACGTGGAAGAAAACCCCCAACCCTGCTTCAATCAAGGCCCTCCAAAGGATCCTGATGATAGGTTTGGGGGGCAATACAGGCTTGTGTTCCTTTCTCTCTGTAGTACTGCTTTGAGTGTGAAAGTCCAGCAATGACAGAAAGTGGGCGCTAGCCCACTCATCCCTCCAGGACTGAGCAGCTAAGACTCCCACTCAGCCACCAATTTCAGCAACAGAAAAATTCCTGAAGCCTGACACATCGCTTGGGCTCTCTTCTGCAATATAAAAGAGGTCTCTTTTTATGTGATGCTTCAAGAGAGTTTAATCATTCTTCATACTCTTATCAAATCATACTCTCAGTTCCTTTTTTTCATATACAAGTAGGATTTGGGGGCTCATGAACAGGAGTGTAGCGTCCTTTTCAGAAATACCTGATTCTATTTTAAACTCTACATCTTAAGAGGGGCCTGAAGGTCATGGAGAAAATATAGATAAAAGCCTCAGAAATAATTAAAGTAAAAAATTAGGGAAATCTACATGGGAAAGCTAAGTGAACTAAAACTACTTTATCCTGGAGATAAGAAGGCTGATAGACAACCAATTTAGTGAACTATATTCAAAGACAATGCGTATTTCTTAAGGGCCTGTCACGTGGTACTGAGCACTGCACTGGGTGCCCGGGATGCTAAGAAAAAATGAAACTTCCCTTGACCTCAAGAAGTTTACATTCTAAGAAATATGTTTGTTAATTTCTCACATGGTCAATCAACAAGAATTTACTGAGCGCTTCCTAAGAGCCAGCATTGTTCTAAGTGCTAAGGATATAAAAAAGACAAAAACAGTCCATGTCTTAAAGATCACACTGTAATAGCAGAGAATAATATGTAAATTAATAGACACATACAAAGTATATGGGAACAGCTGGTGGCACAGTGGATAGAGCACCAGGCCTGGGAGTCAGGAAGACCTGAGTTCAAATCAGGTCTCAGTTATTTACTAGCTGTGTGATCCTGGGCAAGTCACTTGACCCTGCTTGCCTCAGTTTCCTCATCTGTGCTAAATGCTTTAGAAATATTTAGAAATAAAATATTCTCATTTTATGAGAAAGGAAGCAGGATTAGTTCCTGCTTGGGCAAGAGTTTGTTCACTGATTTGTCTCAAGTCAGAATTAACAGTCCTTATAACTTTCATTGGCACTAAATGTTTCTCTGCATTTGGGCAAGACACATCATCTGATGCTCTTGCAGATCATAGGAAGGTAGCTAGGTGGCATGGAGCATAGGTTGCTGGACCTAGAGGCAGGAAGACTTGAGTTCAGATCTGACCCTGGACACTTATCTGCCCTGTAACTTTGGGTTTCCTCATCTGTAAAATGGAGATGCAAAGAGCATCTGTGTATGCTCCCAGACTGTTGTTTCCTTTGCAAATCTTAAAACACAATATAATGGCTAGTTATTACTATGATTAGAGATGGAACAGTCTCTAAGATAGTGGTTCTCAACTTGTGGGTCACGACCTCTTTGGGGTCAAACAACCCTTTCACAGAGGTCACCTAAGACCATCAGAAAACACATATTTCTGATGGTCTTAGGAACTGAGACACGGCTCCTCTATCTGTGTCCAGGCAGGTCCACCCACATATGAGCATTAAAGGGTCGAGGCATTAGGAAGGTTGAGAACCACTTCTCTAAGATCATCTAGTCCAGAGGTTACCAAACTTATTTGGCCTACCATTCCCTTTGCAAAATCAAAAATTACTCAGTGCTCCCCTGGAAATCTACTTTCTTTAACTCTTTAATGATTTTTTTAAATTTGCATCATTTAAAAAAACATATTTTTTAAATGATGCATTTTAAATTTAATAATTTATCATAAATTTGTGGGGTTTTTCCCTGCATTGAAATTTTGATGATGCAATATCTTGTCATGGAACCATATAGTCTCGTATTGTAAACAAGTCATTACACATGCATATTTCTGCTGATCCATGCTGGACTTCCCAGCAATGCACTATACACTTGCCTGCCAACACTTGGTTATTAAAACCTGCTGGCGGATATGATCACTGATCAGTTATAACTTGCATTTTGTGTGTTCATTTGGAAAATAATGTAATCACTATGACTTTAATTCTGTTATACAACAGATGTAACATGTACAAATGGTTTCCAGAATTTTCTTACCTTCTCTTCTTTTCTTATGCTCCCAGCACCACCTTATTTTTATTCAATGCCCCCCAATTGTCCCCGAGGCTACTGCTGCCCCCCCATCACCCCCAGGAGTCAATATTGCCTATTTTAGGAACCTATGAATTTTGGTCCATCAAAATAATTGAATGAAAAGTTTTTATTAAATGCTACTCTATCAGGCACTGTGCTATACAGTCCATGTAGGCCAGGGATTTTTATCCTTCAGTAGATTTAAGGGAGTCTATGAACTTCAATGGCTAATAAAAATAAATCTTAACTTCAGTATCATTAGTTTCCTTTGTAATCGTAAGTATTTTGCTCTCTACATCACTCTGAGAAGGGGTCTATAGGCTTTACCAGACTGCTCAGTTTGAAACTGAGATATTATCTTCAGCTCACGACCACCTCTGACCTCCCACATCCAATCTGTTGTCAAGGCCTTTGCAGCATCTCTTGAGAGTGTCCCCTTTCTCTCCTGACAATGGTTCCGCTCCGCTCCAGTACAGACTCTTATCTCTTCATTCCTGGACTATATTGCAACAGCCTCCTGGTTGATTGATCTGCCACGAATGCCTCTCCACTCCAATCCTGCCTCCACTGAGCACCAAAGTGATTTTTCTATGGCCTGGGTCCAATCAGCTTAACACTTTTTGATAAACTCAAGAGGCCCCCTAGCTTCTCCGGGATCAAAAATAAAATCATCTGTTTGACATTCAAAGTCCTTCATAACAACATCGCCCCCCACACACCTTCCCAGTCTTCTCACACTTGATGTCTCTACTCGCACCATTGCCTTTCATCTAGTAGCACTGACTTCCTCGTTATTCCTCACATAAGACTCCATCTCTCAGCTCTGGGCATTCTCATCGCTGTGTCCCATGCTTAGAATTCTCTCCTCCTTCATCTCTGACTTCCTTCAAGTTCCAGCTAAAAATCCCACCTCCTACTGGAATCCTCTCCCAGTTCCTTTTAATTCCAGTGCTTTCCCTGTGCTAATTATTTCCTATTTATCCTGTATATAGCCTGTTTGTATATGATTGTTAAATATCATCTCTCCCTCCCCCATTTAGATTGTAAGCTCCTTGAGGGTAGGGAGTGTCTTTTGCTTTTCTTTGGAGCTGAAGCACTTAGCACAGTGGTTGGTACTTGAAGGTTTATCGATTGGCTGCCAGAGGCTTCCATGACCCACAAAAAAGGCTCCTAATCCCAAAATGAAGCCAAATCCATCATTTTGCAAATAAAAAACTGAGGTCCACAAGGTTAAATGACTTAATATGTACATATTACAAGAACACATAGCCGATGTTTTCCTCAGGGTTTCCTAGTACCCTGAAGGGGGATTGTCGGTTGGATGAGGGCGTATCTAGGTACTTTGCAATTGACTCCCGCTCCCCACCTCCTACCATGGTGTTCCCTCAAGTGTAGGAGAAGGTCCTTATACTGCAATTCCATTTAAACATTTAACAGTCAAATTAGCTTTTACAAAGGAATATTTACTTCAAAAGTTATCACAAATACACAAGTTTATTCCCTCAATATGTGAGGGATAATGTCCCTCCCCCATACCACCTCAGCCTCTGGGGAAGGGAAGGGGATTAAGTTCAAAGTTTAGCTCAGTTCCTATAGAGTACACAGTCCCAGTTCCAAGTCAAAAAGCTTCCCTTGGGCATGAGTTCCAGGTATCCTGGTATCTCTAAGCTTCCCTTCCAGGCTAGCTGGCTACACCATCCCAGCTGCCATCATGGTACCAAGGTCATCATGGCACTCAACTTCTAGTACTTGAAAACTGAAGAGAACAAACAACATAGAACAGATATCTCAGGCTCATTTCTCAGAGCTGAGGTAAAAAAAAAAGGGAGAGGAGAAGAGGTATCCTCCCCTGCTAGATCTTGTTCATATTCCTGAGTTGTAGGTGAATCGTAATCTTCACCTTCTGGAAATAGCAAGAAAGAGCCCACACAAAGGAGAGAGACTGTCCCAGTCTGGATATTTTTCAAGATAACAATCAATTATTGGCTAGACAATGAATCAAAGGATGCTACTCCTACCCAAGTGGTAGAAGACTCAAACTGCCTCTTTTTTCAGCAATAGAGGCATGTTCCAAAGACCCCTTTACACAAGGCATTTATTATGCACCTATTGTGGTCTTTTCCAGTCCTGTGCTAGGCACTGAGGGCACAAAGACCAAACAAGCAACAGCATCAGCCCCTCTGGGATCATACACTCTACTGGTACCCATACAGCCTACAGATAAATGGAGACAAGAGTTCATTTCAGCCATAGAAGTATGAGTTGTAGGAAAGAGAAAACCAGAGGATAGGTTTTAAGATAAATTTCTACTTAAAATATTTACCTTACCATATATAGTACTATACAGGCTCTCAAAGTGCTTTCACATACATAATTTATTTGCACTTTTGTGTATTTCATATATAATGGAGTAGTCCATCTTATATTAAAAAACATATTCCATTTGGGTAAATAAATTATTTCATATGTTTTTCATGACTGCACATGTATAAGCTACACCAAATTGCTTGCTCTCTCCATGGCGGGGGGGAGGCGGGAGAATTGTAACTGGAATTTTTCTAATGAATGTCAAAAGTTGTTTTTACATGTAATTGGGGGAAATAAAATATTAAATCATTAAAAACTGAAGTATTTCAAAAGTCTAAGGTTGGATCTGTATTGATAGTTCTCATTGATCTCTTTCTCTTTTGAAATCCTTTATGATTTATAACCACACCACACAATTTAGCACTCAATTATATACTGTCTAGTATTGTTCACTAATGTTTCAGCTAAATTCACCTTGTTTTCCCAGTTCACTAAAGCTTCTTATGAAGAGCGAGAGGGAGTCTGTTTCTGTATCCCCGACAATGCCAAGTGAAGTGCTTAGCACACAATAAGCTCTCCAAAAAATACTCACTGATTGATTGGCACATGGTTTCAAATCTCAAGGTGTTCAAAAACTACATTTTTCACTTTTCATCTCACCCTTTCATGTCAAGTCGAAAGAATCTAAAACATACTGCTCCAAGATTAGCTCTGCTGTGAGGGACTATGTTTGCTTCCACAGACACCTCAAAGTAAAGATAGGTGGCACTTTGAGGAAAGATTCAAGGAGAGAGGAGATGAGTTGAATGGTTAAAAGTCATAGTATGACTCCTTATCTACAGCTTAGAAAATTAAAATCACTCAAAGGATGATTGCTCTAGTCAAGTAACAAGACTGTGTTAATTTCCTGAATGTTAGATTCTCCTCTTTGAAGCACATGCACTCACTGCCATAATAGGTGGAAATCAGAGCTAATGACAAGGTTCTTGCTGGCAATGAAAAGGATGTAAGGAGAACTCTTCCATCTAGTCTGTTTAGAATCTAATATCATGAAAAGAATCACCTATGACTAGAATGAAGGTAACTGACTGAGCATAGCTGAATATTTTATTCAAATAGCTTAATATTTTATCCACATAATAGCTAATATGTAGTTTGTGGTTGTTGTTTTCCAGTTGTTTCCAACTCCTCATGATCCCATTTGGGGTTTTCTTGGCCAAGACACTGGAGTGGTTTGCCATTTCCTTCTCCAGCTCACTTTACAGATGAAGAAACTGAGGCAAACAGGGTTAAGTGACTCGTCCAAGGTCACACAGCTAGTAAGTGTCTAAGACCATATTTGAACTCAAGAAGAGGAATCCTCCTGACTCGAGGTCCAGCATTCTAGCCTCTGTGCCACCTACCTGCCCCCAAATCAAACTAGGGTAGCTAAATGGTGTAGCATAGAGAGCACGGGACTTGGAGTCAGGAAAGATATAAGTTGAAAATCTATTTCAGATACTTAGCTGTGCAGCCCTGAGCAAGTTCCTTCACATCTCTTTGCCTCAGTTTCTTTATATGTAAAATTGGGATAGGAATAGCATACACCTTATTGAGATGGCTTATAGGAAGAAAAATCTTTTTTGTAAGATTTAAGGTACTGCATGAATGCCAGCTGTTAATATAAGAATGCTATTTAAACAATTGCTATGGAGGCTGCATGCCCATGGCTCCTCCCAGGTATGCAATCCTAGGCATATATCAGTAGTGTTCTAGTAAATGTTTGAAAACTAGCCGTCCAAAACTATAGAACACACTTCTAAATTTAATCTTCATTATTCACACTTCCTCCATGGATTTACTAAGTCTAGACAATTAAAAAAAAAAAACAATAAATCAAGCCCTTATATGTAGTATTTGCTTATTTCTTAGACATAAATGCTCACAGTGAGAATTTAGCAATCAGTTCTTCAGAGCCTCAACACAAGCCCTGAATATACCAAATCCTGGAGTTCCCAAAAGCAACTATAGTACCAACACAATATTCACCGTACCAACGGCAGCTGTAAATATGCCGTCATAGTGCTCAATAGCAAAATATAACAGACTCTCCATATATAAGACAGAAGCAAAATATTCAGACACCAGAAAACCGAATCCCAAAATCAGAAAGCTGAGTCCATCATTGTAGCAAAGAAGCTAATAAGCCATAACAACACAGAGAGCACATCATCCTTTAGCCTTATTACAAACCAACATTTACTCACAAGTCTAACTGTCTTCCTTGAGTGCGTCCTCTCCTCCCTCCATTTCTAACTGCTCTGACTCTTGATTTCCTGTCAGTTCTACTCTATCCTTCAGCAAACTCCTCCCACCACAGGCTCCATGTGATTACATTCAGCCTATTAAGGGGTAGGCTACATCTTCAAAGCAAGGAAGGTCTTCAAATTTCCCTAGGCTAGGAAAGATCTTCAAATTTCTATTACCATTACATTCGGCCACAATATCTTTCATGTACCTTACATAGAAAAAATACATTAACAATACATTTCATTACATAGGTTAATGGTATTTTAGGGGTAACTGGTGTCAATAGAACTTAGCAACAATATAAGAGGGATAACAAAAAATAAGCACATAAAACAATGTCTTAGGGTGGGGATTTGGGCATAAGCACCCCATTGTCCCCCCCTTGAATGAATGGGGCTCAAAATCTTGAGGTAAGAGGAGAACATTTCTTCTCCATAGCTACTTCCAGCTGAAATGGGAGGTAAAGCTGTCCCTACCCCCAAGAGGTCTCATTTGAGAGGTCAGTTCTTTAGCTGGCATACAAAGCTTAGTTGATACCAGGTCCAGGGCTGGCACATCAAAGTCTTGGATAGGGGTGATATCAAGCTTAAGCAATCAGGCATCTGCAGGTGGAGGGTACTAAGAGCAGGAGAAAAATCTCACAAACAAGTTTAACAGACAAAAATCCAAAAAGAAACAGATATAGGGTCAGCCCTGGTTTCTGGAATTTGTGGGTTCACTATCACAGTCTCATTCGTGGTAGAATATATAAGTTAAGGGTACAATTTGGCAATCATGTTCTCCTGAATAAACAATAGTTACAGTATTATTTTTCCATGTGCTATAACCTTTGCAGCCTTTGGAACATTGTCTGGCTTCTGCTTTACCCATACTTTAGCTCCCAATTTTATTCTATCAGAACCAAACCCTTCAGTTCCTCTGATAGTTATTTCAGAAGGAGGGTCAGTTTTCACAAGGTTTATTATTTCACAAGGAATAATAATCACTTGAACTATTCTATCATTTTTACAAAATTATATGGGTTCTTTACCCAAATTTTGGAAGGTCACAATTTCCCCTTGATGATTAGAATCTATTACTCCAGCCAATACATGTATTCCTCAAGCTGCTAATCCTGATTTAGGTAACATCTGTCCAAAATGATTTTTAGGGATTCTCATACATATTCCACTGGAGATTTTTCTTATTTCTTTTTTATCCAACCAAAAGTTCTCTAAACAATGTAAATCATATCCTGCCAAACCAGGTGTTCCTGGATACAGTGCTGGGAACATCTTGCCTCACAGTACAAAACTCAATATTTGAGATCTTATGTGTCTGCTGTTTTCTAATTTGCAGATTTGGGGTCATCATTCTGGCTAAAGGTGCACTTCCTCCCAGTGGTCTCTTATTCAAATTACATAAAGCAGTGAACAAATTGTCCTTCCAATGTTGATACAAATTATCAGAACTTAACTTCCTTAACTGTTCTTTCAATACTCCATTAATTCTTTTTTTTTTTTTTTTGCTTTTTGGAGGGGGGATTGTAGGGAAATTGGGGTTAAGTGACTTGACCAAGGTCACACAGCTAGTGTGTGGGTGGGTATGTGGGTGTGTGGGTGTGGGTGTGGTGTCTGAGGCTGGATTTGAACTCAGGTCCTCCTGACTCCAGGGTTGGTGCTCTATTCACTCCACCACTTAACCACCCCCATTCATTCTTTCAATTAGCCTAGATGTTTGTGGATAATATGGAATATGATATATCCATCCTATATTGTTTAATATACAATATCTCTTCATTCCATTACCTTTGAAATGTGACTCATTGTCATTTTGAATCTGCATTGGGGTTCCATAACATAGACTAATACAATCTGGAGTTTTACAGGTGTTTTTCCGGGTCACATTCTTATAAGCACAAGTCACTAGTACACCAGAATGGGTGTCAACACAAGTACATATAAATTGGCATCCTTTATCTTGTGGTAGGGGACCAATATCATCTATCTGCCAAATTTGGGTTGGAAATTTTCCCCTTACTATCTCCCCAGTTACTACCCGACGAACAGTTTTTCCTTTTCCAGTTGACATATATGACATTCCTCTGCTGTCTGTTTTAACAATGAATATGAGATACTAATATCTTGATCTTTTACTGACCAGAGTGTGGCCTAAACCCCTAAATGATTGGCTGTTTAATGGACCCATTTCTCTACTATCAGATCATCAGTTAATGTCAGAGTAGGGACAATATGTGGAATAGGAATCTTTGCTAATCAATCAGCATGTGCATTGTACTCAGGTTCTGGCATGGTGAGGGCAACGTGAGCATCTCCATGAGAAACTGACAAATTTGTAGCCAAAGACATGTCCCATATATTTTCCCATAATTCTTTGCCTCAAACTTGTTTACCATGAATTTCTCAATTTTAATTTTTCCACATGGGCATCCATGTAGCTAACCCATTAGCTACTGCCCATGAATCAGCAAATATATAACACTAGCCTCCTTGTTCTGTTTTGATGGCTTGATGTACTGCCATAAGTTCAGCATAATGACTACTTCTACCTATCCCAGTACTCTTGAAAGTCAGCTAAGTATATGGGTTATGGGCTAGTGATTTTCAGTATCTTTTGTGACCCAAATAATTCACTCTCCCACCAGTAAACCAATCATGTTTCTTCTCTTCAATTAATCCATCATATCCATCATTCCATTTTACCAAGGACTGTACCAACTGTTGCTTTGGTTCAGGGGATGTATCATTTCCTTCAGTGTCTATGTTTGCTATATAGATTCATGTAGAGCAGAAACTACACTTTTACCTATTTTAGTTCTATTTTGAATATACCAATTTCTTCTAATTATGCTTGTCTCTTGTGCATGTTCAGTTCTGTGAGAAGCAGGGACACTAATTAGCCAGTCACAATCAGGGTTCAAGGCCATAATATGATTTTATGACCCAGAGTCAGTTGTTCAGTCTGTACCAAAGCCCAATATACAGCTAACAGCTGCTTTTCAAAAGGGGTATATTCAACTCCAGATGAAGGAAGTTTCCTAGACCAAAATCCTAAGAATACATTTCTGCATTATTGTTTTTACTATGAATTCCAATTTGCATATTCATCCTTTACAGTCACTTGTAATTCCATCAGGCCATGTTGCATAGGTCATAACTCTAAGGCCAATTGTATAGCAGACTTGGCTTCTTCAAAAGCTTTACTTTCCTCAAGTCCCCAATTAAATTCGTATTTCTTCCTAGTAATTTTATATAAGGGTTTCAAAATCTGCCCAAGATGTGGTATGTGGTGTCTCTAATATCCAAATAATTCTATAAATTTTTGGGCCTCTTTCTTATTGGTAGAGATGGGAAAATCCTGAGTTTTTTGTTGGGCTTATGGAAGAATCTTTTGCAGCCCCTTATTCCATTATCTTCCCCAAAATTTTACATTTTGAGCTGGCCCTTGAATCTTTGCAGATTTAATTTCCCACCCTTTGCTTTTCATATGCTCAATCAAAAGCATCAAACTCTTCTCCACTTCTTTTGCATTGTGTCCCTGTATCGTAATATTGCTTACCAGGTAGCTTTAATTCATCCAAATGTTCAGCCACAATCCTGTGACAAATAGTGGGGTTATACAGATATCCTTGTGGTAAAGTATAGGTAAAACTATATTGTCTGCCCTGCCAAGTGAAAGCAAACTGGTCCCATTGTTTAGCATCTATTGAAATGCTAAAGAAAGCATTGGTTAAATCAATAACTGCATACCAAGTCCAATCATATTTCTGGATGCTTTCTATTAAAGTGACAGTATCTGGAACAGCAGCTACAAGGAAGGAGTCACCTTATTCAATTGTCTATAATCACTGTCATTCTCCACATCTCATGTGACTTTCATACTGACCAGACAGGATTATTCCATTGAGTAGTTGTAGGGACTAACACTTCTGCTTCAACATATTCCTTTATAGTATTGGTAATTTCATCTTGCCCACCTGCACACGATACTGCTTTAAGGTAATTAATTTGGAAGGTTCAGGTAAAGTGATTGGGTCCATCTTTATTTTTCCCACCAAAAATGTATTAATCCCTTTCTTCCTTACTGAAAATTGGTATCTTCCTTCAAGCAAATTCAGGGTCATACCTCTCATTATATCTATTCCAATGATGTTTTCAGGAATGGGTACAACAACCGTGGTATATTCTTTCTTAGGTAATCGCCCAATTTTCATCCTTAGTTTGACTTGTCTGGCTGATTTTTCATCCCCTCCCAGTCCTGTGATGGTAATAGGGATTCCATGTTTGAATTTTCTAGGTTCCCATATATAAGGGAGGCCTCCACCCCAATATCTATCAATGTTCTGGTTACAGTATTAGATCCATTTTTCCAATATATAGACAAATTAATATGGGATCTGTAATCTCATCTGTATATTTCTTTATTCTCAGCTGGGGTTTGGCCAATTTTCTATTCTGAGGGTGTGGCAAACCTGGATACAAGGATTCAGAAGAATCTGTAGGGGCAGTCCTCACCTGCCTATTCTGTCTAATATTAAGTCCCTTTTCTTGGTACATTTTATGTAGTTCATTAGTTGGAATACCACAAATTCTTCCAAAATCAATCCCTACTCTCAATAAAGCAGTAAACAATTCTTTTCTTGTCAGTCTATTCTGACTTTGAATTCTCTGGCTATTTACTCTTCTCTTTTGAGGAAACTTATCTTTTTCCCATTCTCTCCAAGTCACTAAGTTGTGAAATATTATCCAGCACCTCTGAAAAAGAGTGCCCTATTTCACCAATTAGTAGAGTCGGAAGTAGGTGCTTATAAGCAGGAGGAGCCATCTTCACTATGATATTTCTATGAGAAACTGCTAAGGGGATACTGTGATAAGCCTCAGCATCTCCGACCATGATAGCAGTTTTCATTACTTCCTCTTTTAACTTTCTCATGCAGTCTCTAAGTGGGTACCAGGGTCTCTTTCCACTAGGCCACATAGAATCAGTAGGATACATTTTATTTCATCTAAAAGAAGCTAAAGCTAACAGATTGGTCGTATTGTATGAAAATCTCTAAAAGCTTACTGGACAAAAGAATTCTGACAAATACCTATAAATTTCAAGCAATCCACACTATCTACCCATACTCCTCTGGCCCCTTCATCACTGATTCTCACCAACCAAGACATTAATGATTCTCTCATTCTTTGGGTGAATCTACTTAATATATCAGTAATCTCCTGCTGAGTGAAATCCTCAATTATCTCCCTGAACTCTGTTTGGCCTCCCTGATTCTCTTGTTTTCTTGTTAGTATGAAGCAAACTTCTGTCTGCGTAAAAGCCTGATCATATAACATTGCATTGCTTTCTATCCATGCACTCTCCTGACAGTTGTATCTGGCAACTAGACTCAGTATTAGGGAGGCATGCACATTCCTCTTGTTAGTTTTTTTTTTTTTGCTTTTTCCTAAACAAATTCATAATTTCTTCTTCTACCACCTGAGATTCTCTAGCTTGTTCTTCTAAACAAGAGCCTGAATGCTATAACATAGTCAACTTCACATTCAAAACTCTATCTGAGTTTTTTCTTGCAACTTCTTGTCCCTGCTTTTATATATAATACAGTAACCTTTTAGTAAAACCCAGCCTCTCCTACACACTGCCTCCAGTTCTTTAGCTGGTTTTATTGATATTCCTTATAAACATGTTTCTAAATTTCTAGGTTCTCCCATCTGTAACCTCAGTTCCTAGTTTTCACAGAGCCCTGTACTTTTAGCCCATTCCCATGCTAGGGAGGAATAAGGCAAATCTTCCCATCCTGGGGTATCCATTTCTTCTTCTAACTCCCTTCTGCCTCCAAATAGAGGTCCAATATTTCATGATCCCATCCTACTTGCCAAATGTAATGCCAATGCAATATTCACAATGCCAATGGTGGCTGTAAATATGCCAGCATAGTGCTCAATCATGAAATATAATAACTCTCCATATAGAAGACATAAGCAAAACATTTATTCAGACACCAGAAAACCAAATCCCAACACCAGGAAACCAAATCCATCATAGCAACATAGAAGTTAATATACCACAATGCAGCAGAGAGCTACACTATCCCTTAGCCTTCTCACAAACAAACACTCACAGCCCTAGCTGTCTTGCTGGGTGTGTCCTCTCCTCCCTCTGTCTCTAACTGCTCTGACTCCCAGCTTCCTATGGTCTCTGCTCTATACTTCAGCAAACTCCTCTCACCATAGGCTCCATGTAATTGCAGTCAGCCTATTAGGGGGCAGGGTATATCTTCAAAGCAGGGAAGATCTTCAAATTCCCCTAGGCTTATTAAGGAGTAGGGAATATCTTCAAATTACCATTACAGCAACTCAAGTGTTTAGGCTCAGCTGCTCTCACCAAGAATTCACAGACATCTCTAATGAGATTTTTTTCATTCATGTTCCTTAAAAATAACCAAAAAGGTACTGAGACAAAAGAGAGTACACTAGCCCAGCATTCATCAAGGCAACAAATCTTTATCTAAGGACAGTTATAACCAGGACTCTGACCAATGTTGAATCCAAAGCAGGGTCTTAGAAGAAGAAGCAAACAAAAGATCAAATATTGAAATAAAAAATAAGATATAAGCAGGTAGTAGATACCCACACATTAGGACTGAGAAGCATCCTTGAAGTCCTTAAAAGGTAGAAGCCCAGGTGTTGGGGACTGTGCAGAGAAGCAAGTTAAGGACCTAGGCAATGAAACACAAAACTGGGAAATGATCACTGAAGCTGGGTTACAACTGATTATTTTGTCATAATGGAATTAGGGAAGATCTCAATTTCTAAAACTTAGGTTCAGTGAAAAAATGTAACCAACAACCAAGAGATGTGACTCTGAATCTTTGAACTACTAACCCATGCCCATCTTGGTCCTTTATATTCCACCATTTAAGGACAAGATTGGTCCTAGAGTCTAGGTCAGGGATGAAGAAGGGTGGGGAAAGAGTGAAGGGTCAACAGCATTGAAAATTAGGGGGCAGAGAACAACAAATTTGGGGTATCAGCCAGAGCTGAAATGATAGGTCCTTTAGAGGAATGTGGCTCCTTGGTTCAACAAACATATTTTCCCATTTTCTTACCCTGACAGACAGGGAACTATTCTTCATCTCTAAAGTAAAAATTGTAGCCTGGCACCAATAATCTAATCATCAGTTTTACCTCGCACTTACTAGATTGGCTAATATGACAAAAACAAAGACAAATAATCATTGTTGAAGGGGATATGGAAAAATTTTGGACACTAGTACACGGCTGGTCAAGTTGTGACCTGATCCAGCCATTCTGGAGAGCAATTTGGAACTGTGCCCAAAGGGCTATAAAATTGTGCATATCTTTTGATCCAGTAATACCGCTATTACTGAATTTCCATGAAATTGTGAATTATTAGGATGGAAGTTATATTGAATGATAGATGTGTCTGATCTAAACTTTGTACCTCTTTCAGATCCTATCACAGTGGTCTGCACACAGTTGATACTTAACAAACATTTAGTTGAATTGAGTATCAGCCATTTAGAGTCTGTGTGACTTTAAGTCACTGAATTATACATTAATACTCTCAAGGCATTTTAGCACTTATTTCTAATAATATTTTGAAAAACTTTCCAAGGGACAGAGATAAGATGGTGGAGAAAAAGCAGCGACTCATTTGAGCTCTCCCCAAAACCCCTCCAAACACCTTTAAATAATGTCATAAAACAATTCCTGGAGTAACCGAAACCGCAAAAAGGATGAGGTGACATAATTTTCTAGTCAAAGGCAACTTAGAAGGTCAGCAGGAAAGGTCTGTCACACTAGAGTGAGAGGGGAGCACAGTCCAGCACAAGCCACACCAGCATAGACCTAGACCCAGTAAACCATGAACAGGCTTTAGAAGTCACTGAAACAGCAGAGGCAGCAGCTGCTTCCAGAGCTCTGAGTAGAAAAACTGGTCAGAAGGAGATTACAAGGGTCTCTTTGCTGACACCGAGGCAGGACCCTGTTGCTTTGCTCATAATTGGATCTGGGTCTCAGTCTTATGTGGTAGGACCAGGGTGAGGAGCACTAGTCCACCAGAGCTTGCAGCTGCAGTGGAGCGAGGACCCTCATCACAGTTCTAGGGCAGAAAAGAGTGCTTGGAGTCACTCACAGACTAGAGCACAGCCCAGCAATGTAGTAAATACATTTCTGCTTAGATCATACCACCTTGGAAGAAGTGAAAACTTACAAGTACCTAGAAGTATCTCTGAGAACAACTGCACAAAATCCCTGGAGCTTGGGACAATGCACTTTTAACCCTGGAAGCAGAGCCCCACTTTAACAAACAGATAAAAATCATGAAATAGACTGGGAAAATGATCAGGAAACAGAAAAAAAATTCTGACCAAAGAAAGTCACTATGGTGACAAGGAAGATCAAAACACACATTCAGAAGAAGATAACAAAGTCAAAGCTCCAAGAAAAATATGAATTGGTCTAAAGCTATGAAAGAGTTCCAAAAAGATTTTGCAAATCTCAAATAAGATAGGTAGTGGAAAAATTGAGAAGAGAAATGAGAGTGATGCAAGAAAAATCATGAAAAATGAGTCAACAGCTTGGTAAAGAAGAAACAAAAAAAAAGTACTGAAGAAAATACCACCTAAAAAATAGACTAGGATAAATGGTAAAAGAGGTTTTTTCAAAAAATTCTGCTGAGAAGAATAATGCCCTAAAAAGTAGAATTGGCCTAAAAGAAAAAGAGGCACAAAAATTCACTAAAGAAAAAAACTCCTTAAAAATAGAATTGACTAAATAGAAAAGGAGGTCCAAAAGCTCAATGAAGAAAATAATTACTTAAAAAATTAGAATTGAGCAAATGGAAGCTAATGACTTTATGAGAAATCAATAAACAATGAAACAAAACCAAAAGAATGAAAAAATATGAGGCAATGTGAAATATCTCATTGAAAAAACAACTGACTTGGAAAATAGATCCAGGAGAGATAATTTAAAAATTATTGGACTATCTGAAAGCTATGATCAAAAAAAGAGCCTAGACATCATTTTTCAAGAAATTATCAAGGAAAACACCCCTGATATTCTAGAAGCAGAGAGTAAAGTGGAAATTGAAAGAATCCACCAATCACCTCCTGAAAGAGATGCCAAAATGAAAACACTCAGGAATAATATAGCCAAATTCCAGAGTTCTCAGGTCAAGGAGAAAACATTGCAGCTAGAAAGAAATAGTTCAAGTATCAGGGAGCCACAGGCAGGACAACACAAGATTTAGCAGCTTCTACATGAAAGGATCAGAGGATTTGGAATATGATATTCTGGATTGCAAATTAACTAGGATTATAACCATGAATCATCTACCTAGCAAAATTGTATATAATTCTTCAGGGAGGGCAGGGGGAAATGGATATTCAGTGAAATAGAGGACTTCCAAGCATTCTTGATAAAAAGACCAGAGCTGAATAGAAAATTTGACTCCCAAATACAAGACTCAAGAGAAGCTTAAAAAGGTAAATAGGAAAGGGTAATCATAAGGGACTTAATTAGGTTAAACTGTGTACATTCCTACATGGGAAACTGATACTTGTAACTCATAAGAACTATCACACTATTAGGGTGTGTATATAATCAGAGGGCACAGGTGTGAGTTAAATATGAAGAGATGATATCTAAAAAAATAAAATTAAGTGGTGAGAGAAGAATGTACTGGAAGAAAGGGAAAGGGAGAGGTAGAACAGATTAAATTATCTCAGATAAAAGAGGGAAGAAAAAGTTTTTACAGTGGAGGGGAAGAGAAAGGAAGTGAAGAGAAGGGTGTGAACCTTACTCTTATGAGAACTGGCTCAAAGAGGGAATAAGACACACACTCGATTGGGTATAGAAATCTACTGAAAGAAAGAAGGAGGGAAAGACAATAAGATGCAGGAGAAGAGGAGAGAGAAAGAGAGTGACAGAAGGGAGGGCAAGTTGGGGAAGGGTGCAGTCAGAAGCAAAACACTTGAGGAGGGACATGGTGAAACGAGAGGCAGAATAGAAAAAATGGGGTGGATAATACAAAAAGAAATATAGTTAGCAATAGTAACTGTGGAAAAAGTTTTGAAGCAAGTTTCTCTGATAAAGGCCTCATTTCTCAAACATATAGAGAACTGAGTCAAAATTATAAAAATAAGAGCCATTCTCCAATTAATAAATGATCAAAAGACATGAACGGTTTTCAGATGAAGTAATCAACACTATCTATAGCCAAATGAAAAAATGTTCTAATTCACTACTGAACAGAGAATGCAAATTAAAACAATTCTGAGGTACTATCTCATACCTATTAGATTGGCTAATAGGACAGAAAAGGGAAATGACAAACGTTGGAGGGGTTGTGGGAAAAATGAGACATTAATGCATTGTTGGTGGAGTTGTGAACTGATTTGATCATTCTGTAGAGCAATCTGAAACTGTGCCCAAAGGGCTATAAAATAACGCATACCCTTTGACCTAGCAATATGATTACTAGGTTGGTATGCCAGAAGAGGTTAAAAAAAGAGAGAGAAAGGACCTACACATAAAAAAAAATACTTATAGCAGCCCTTTTCTGGTGGCAAAAAAATTGGAAATTGAGGGGATGCCCATCAACTGAGGAACAGCTGAACAAGCTGTGGCATGTGATTATGATGGAATACTATTGTGCTGTAAGAAATGATGAGCAGGATGCTCTCTGAAAAACCTGTAGAGACTTACGTGAGCTGATGTAAAGTGAAATGGACTGCATGTGAAGTAACAGCAATATTATAAAATGATCAGCTGTGAATGACTTAGCTAAGCTCAATAATTCGGTGATCCAAGACAACTTTGAAGTATTATTGATGAAAAATGCTATCCATCCCCAGAGAAAGAACTGATGATGTCTAAATACAGTTTGAAGCAACTTTTTAAACTTTCTTTGTTTTCTTGAGGGTTTTTTGGGGGGAGGTCTGTGTTTTCTTTCACAACATGACTAATATGGAAATGTTTTACACAACTACACATGTATAACTCATATCAAATTGTTTCTCTTCTCAATGAGGGCGTATGGAAGGAGGAAGAGAGAGAATTTGGAACTCAAAGTTTTTAAAACAAATGTTTAAAAAAATTTTACATGTAACTAGGGAAAAATAAAATACTAAATAAATTCAAAAAAGAAGAAAAACTTTCCTCCTCTCCCACATCTGTACAGAGGGTGAAGGATGTCCTTAAGCCCCCCAAATCATAATGGCACTTAAGTAACATCTACTCCAATTGGAGGATTGTCCCTGGAGCTATCAAATGGAACAACTTTCTGTTCTCTGATAATACCTATGCTCCCATTGCCAACATTCCTCTACCCCAATCACCTGCTACCTCTTTCTAACACAGCTACTTCTCTCTTTCAACCATGAAGCAATCCAATCTCCTCTCTGGGCCTTAGTTTCATTTTCTATTAAAGGAAAGAGGATGAATAGATAATTTCTAAGGTCCTTCTGAACATTAAACTTCTTTAAGTCTAAATATATATTATCATTATCATTGTGAGCATATAACGTTAAAAAGAACAAATAAGGTCCTTGTATTCAGGGAGCTTAGAGTCAAAACCCATTAGACTGAATGTAGAAACACAAAAATGAATTTTATATCAAACACCAAGGTTAACAGGGAAAAGATTTTTTTTTAAAACAAAAACTGCTGCCTCAAAACCCTTTAGTTTTCTAAAACCTGCTACGGACATTTTAATGACTACATCTGTGCATTTTTCAAATGGTTGAGATTCTTAAATGTTGCAACTCACTTTAGAATAGGTCAAATTGGAAGGGACTTGGTTACCCAAACATTTCAGGAGAAAGGCAAAATAAAATATGACTGTAATTTGTCTCTTACTTTATTACATTCATACAAGATAATTTCTGGGT
This sequence comes from Pseudochirops corinnae, assembly GCA_028646515.1. Taxonomy (NCBI): domain Eukaryota; kingdom Metazoa; phylum Chordata; class Mammalia; order Diprotodontia; family Pseudocheiridae; genus Pseudochirops; species Pseudochirops corinnae. The sequence goes on from JAQQSV010002491.1 coordinate 20,298, forward strand.
GAAATGCAGGACATAAGCCAAGTAAGAGCTTAAAACAGTATTAAGACCTGCAGAGAAAGGATCAGAGCAGGAAGCCTCATTTTGTATTAAAAGGTGGCTTTTGAAATATTTGGATAATTTTAAATTAGCAACAGAAGCTCCAAATTTTAGTCAAACAAAACTGCCTCATGGATCAAAAGTCAACATTTGCTTCAGAGACCTGCAACAAGAAGACAGGATGTTTGCAACATCTCTAACCACCATTATGGAGATGAGAACAGAAAGTCCCCATGGAAAACCTGTATGGAAAATAGTCAGGAAAATTCATAATCATTACCAAGCCCTGGACGATGCTTCTTGTGGTAAGCAATGTAAGTAGTCATGACATACTAACAATCATTGGCAGCAACTGGGTCAGCGCTTCTCAATACCACAGGCCCCACCATAAACATGGCTTCTCTTCTGATAACCAAGGACAGGAGCACCCAGCAATCCTAGGGGTTTGGCAAAACATCACAAGCTCATTTTCAAAGGCTAGACTTTGCCAAAACCCTTAAATGCATTTTGCCAAGCACTTTCCCCCTTAATTTTTTAAACCTAGGTCTTTTAATCAAAATTTCATCTCATATGTTTCTCATTCATTTACACTTAGCTCATCCAAATGTTTTCTCAGAACTATCTGATGTCCAGGAAGCCACATGAGTCCCTTCCAAAAGCCATTCCCCACTAAACCAAGAATGTGACTCTTACCATCATTAAAAGGAACATGAATTGAAGAATTTGAAGCAGGACCTGGGAAACGTGTGGGTCTTCAACTTGAGGTTTGCATCCTCCCATTCTTACCAGCACTGATTTGCCATATTTTGTCTTTATCTGAGTCCATAGAGCAAATGGAAGAGCAAAGGAAATGCTCTCCTCTGGTGGCATCTCAGTTTTATACCCTTTTCCTAAGCAAAAAACTTAGAGAGCTCTGAATCCTTTAATTACAAAATATATCCCAACACCTCATCAATTGCTTATGCAATTGTTGCAGATAGACTGAATGCTGTTTCTTAAAAAACAATTTTTTCTTTGTTTGAAGTATATTTTATTAACATCTTTTGTTTTTAATATCACCTAAATTTATTCTCGTGTCCCAAACCCTCATAACAAAGTTGGGGGGGGGGTTTCCAGATTTTTAAAAATACACATTTGCCTTCACTAAAATATTACTTTTGTACACCAATATGGCATCATGAAGATCCAGGCTTTCTGAAGGAAGAGTACAAGCTCCTGAAGACCTCACCAAGCTTGAAAAGCCTTCAAATACAGCCAAGGAAGGGATTGTGTACCCAAGGACCAGTCCAGCTATGTGCAGAGAAGGATCACAAGGATCAGCACAAGGATGGCCACCAATCTGCATCTGAGAAGGAAGTCCCTATACTGATGAAACTGGTAATTTTTCATCAAAGACTACTTATAAATAACCATTCCTTTCATCCTGTGCATAGTTAGACCTAAGCCAAAGACAACAGCAGTCAATACCTAAAAGGGGAATCCATGCTTTCTGGGTAACACCCTCAAGATGACATTCACATTCTTCCTCTCTGACACTGCAATACATCTATGATCTCATTGACAGGGATATTCCTTCCAACTTTACAGATGGCAACCCATCCACAGGTTGGCCCTCCTTTATGACACTTTTCCATACCCTCCCATTAGTTCACCATGGAAGATTCACCTAATGTTCCTAAACGCTTCCTCATTTTCTCTTGATATCACAAAGTTACCAATGGAATATATAGACTGTCTATAAGTTATTCCTTCACTCTCATGATGTGGCAAGCCCATTTTCTTTTATATATTCCTTTGGTGGCATGATTTACATAACATTCTCACCATACTTTATTATTGCTTTGGCATCTGGAGGTGGAATGATGGAGGACATCATTGGCAATATCAAAATGACTAACCTGAAGCTTTATTTCCATTCAAGTCATCAAGAGGACAATTTCCTCTGAAAGTTCACAATTGGATTTTTACATTTATATCCTTAAGTGCAGATTCTATGAGTCTGAGAGGATTTATCAGTGCTTAAAAACCAAAGCCTGTGCTTATTTAAAGGACTTGTTCAGAGATATTGGGGCTACCTCTGTGTGTCACTTGTTCCTCATTCTATAATGAGGTGCCCAAGGGGGTCTACTGAGCTGTTGTTAATGAAATAATGGAAATTTACTGTGATTTCATTTTGAATAAGAAACTTCCAGCAAACTAAACTAAAATAGAAAAAGGGTTTCAAGTCTACTAATGAGATACCCAAGTACAAGGGATGCTTGTTGGCTATTTAAACTCAGAAAGCCATTAGGACAAGAAGTAAAGGTTTCCTGCTCTGATACTAAGGCTGGCAAAAGAAGCTCTTTGCACCTGATGGAATATTAAAACAGAGCAGAAAGGATCACAAAAGACTGTGGCCTCACTTCAACATTAATATTTAATCAGGCACTTGACCTCACTGGATTACAAATTAACAGTAATCAGGTCCCAGAAGGTTTCCTTCTCTTAATAGAAGCCTCTCCCCAATCCCACCACCCTCCTCTCCTCTGAAATATTTTTTAAATGGCCATTTTTTTCTTTTGTTCTTTTTTTGAAAAGAGAATCTATACTATAAGCCACAAATACTTTTGAAATGACAAAATAAAGTCCATTTCTCTTCCTCAGCATCAATGCTCTTTCCTCCCTCCTCTTGAAGAAAGAGAATTGATTGGGCACAAATATCTCCTTGGTTGCCCTTGCATTCATCTCTCTGGGGTCTTCTGTCCTGAGCCTCAGTTCACACAATGTCAGTTAGTATGCTCCCACTAATTACTGAGCAACATTGGCCAGAATTCCAGCCCTTTACGCTTAATGCCCGATTCTGACCTCCTTCAAACTCTGACAAAATAACTCCTTTGGCCCGAAAGTTCTTGTGCTTAGTCTCCAGCTAGAAAGTTTGAAGCAAATTGGACAAGCCATTTTTGAGTTACAAGGCTCTGAAAAATTAATATGTTTCTAACTTTGGTGAAAAGTGTCCAAACTTTTTTTTTCTGCTTCTAACTCAAAAATGGCTGGCTTTGGAGAGTTCCAACTTTCCCAGCACTTTAGGCAAGAGATGAGTTTTTTGAAGTACAAAGTTTCATATACATCAGGAGGTCATAGAGCCATGTAGTCAGAGTCTAAAAAGAACTGATTATATTACAGGAAAAGTTCACAATGTTAATTACGATTTAGTAAGTCAACCAGTATGTGTGTATATAATTTATATATTTATACATATACATGTGTATGTGTATATATATATATATATATATGCATATGTATATATATATATGTATGTATCTATATTCTCGTCACTCATGGCTGTCTGTCTGTGTTGTCTTACCACCTGTCCCTAAGTAACCACAGTGAGGTTCTTTTCCTTACTGAAACTACTCTCTCTACATCAACTAATGACTTAAATTTGGTCAAACCCAGTGGCTTTTTCCTTATCTTTAATCTCCTCAACCTTTCTCCTGCATTTGGTACTACTGCTCAGTTCCTCCTCCCTAGACTTAATTTATCAACTTAGAATTGAATGAGAACCAGAAATGGTTCTCATAGATGGAAAGAGGGTTGAAGACAAGGTTGTGTTGAAAACAAAGGTGAAATAAAAACAAAAGATATCCATAAACTGAGAAAGATTAAATCTTGAAAAAAAATTAGATGTGATCTTGGAAATCAACTTCTCTCATTTAATAGATGAGGAAACTGAGGTCCAGAGTGATTAAGAGACTTTCCCAAGGTCACATAGCAGGTAAATGCCAAAACCAGGATTTCCACTTAAATCTCCTGACTCCAAATTGAGTGCACATTCTACTACAGTACCCTCTACTTCCCCTGGGAGATAGATAGATAGATAGATAGATAGATAGATAGATAGATAGATAGATAGACAGAGACAGACAGATAGATAGATAGATAGATAGATAGATAGATAGATAGATAGAAATACAGACATATATACATTCATGTATCTATACACATATAGATAGATAGATAGATGTAGATAAATGACAGAGCTATATGAGGATGTCCTGAGCAATACCTCAATCTATTCCTGAGTGAGACACTTGAGAATCATCATCATCATCATCATCATCATCAACACACACACACACACACACACACACACACACATCTCCTATGTTTCACCTTTATGCACATGCTTGCAGTGACAAGATATTGCTATCCTGGGTTATCAAAGCTGATGTGGAGCATGATGGGTTGAGGTCACTTTTGCTATTCACAATAAATACAAAGTTTTAAAATTGTCGCTTCCCCTGTCATGGAGGACTTTTTAGTCATTGAAGTACTTCTGTCCCTACCTCAATGAGGGGCAGAATCCACGTTCAGACTGTTTCTGGTTAGACTTAACACTATGAGGACTACAGAACTTTAGTGTTGGAGGGTACCTTAAAAGTTATCTAATCCAACTTCCTACCACAAGATGAAATCCCACCTAACAGAGTTCAAAGAGATAGCCATCCCAATAAAACAAGTGATAAGGAATTTCCCACAGCAACTTGTTCTATTTTTTTATATTTCTAATTTTTAGTAAGTTTCCCCTTATCCTGAATTGACATCTGCTTGTCTATAACTTACGTCCTCAAAACCACACAAAATCTGGTTAATCACTCTGCCACATAATAGATATTCTAATATTCGAAGACAGTGATCACGTCTCTCCTGTATCTACCTCCTACCTTGGACAACCAAGTCTCCTCTTTTCCAGGCTAAATATACATTTCCACCAAATGATCTTCATGTGATATGGTTTCAATCTCTCTTAGCATCCTGATTGCCCTCCTCTGAATGAGCTCCCATTTGTTGATGTCTCTCTAAAAGTAGGGTACCCAGAACTGAATAGTGCTTTTTAGATGTTATCTGACCACACATAGAAGTCAGAAAACAAATAGATGCTGCCTTAGGATTAGAATTTAATAACCTTCCTCACTACACTTCTTGCTGGAACCACTCCTCCTTACAATCCGGCCACCTTGCTTGTCTTGATCCTTCAGACCTTCATAAATCTATGATGTCTTCTTTCTTTTCCCTGTCTCACTAACTTCAACTTTCCTGCTTCATTACCTTACCTCATCTTCAGTTTGAAAAGACATATTACTTTCCTAATCAGTCCATTTCACTTTTGGATAGTTCTAATTGGTAGGAATCTTTTTTCCTTAATGCTGTCTAAATTTGTCTTCTTTCAACTTATACTCATCATTCCTGGTTTTGCCCTTTGGAGATACATGGATCAAATCTAATCACTTTTCTACATGACAGACTTTCAAGTACTTGCAATCTTTATTTCTCCTATACCACTCCTAAAGGGTATATGTACTGTTTCTCTTTAGCCACCTAAAAGTGAGATTGGGGACATGGCGCATGATGGTTTCTGGCTAAATTTCACCCATGGAATAGACTAGGGCATATAGGCATAGGAAAAGGCCTTGGCCATAAAGTCTCTGGTCCATAGAAGGACCAGATAAATCGGATTGGTTATATAGAACCAATCAGTTACTACTGATGTAAAATGCTAAGGTAAGGGACCAGAAGTCAGAGGAAGGGTTTGGATCAGAGGCATGAATTGTATCACAATCAACAGAGTCCAAAGAGCAAAGAAAGAAATTTGGGCTAAAGTTAGGTACAAGGTTCTAATATCAAAGGAATATAGATGGGTCCGAATTTACCACAGAACTCAAGACAATTTGCTGTAGTTGCTGTTTTGAGGATTCAACCTTCCTGCTTTCCTTTAAGAAGATTCAGTGGGATTCTATCAATGATGTTAAACTCAAGGGAAAAGCTATATTAAGAGTAACACAAACTACCCTGGTCCTCAACACCTGAAACCAAGTATGTTCCATTTCACTCCTCCCTCAGGATTCTCTGATAACTTAAAGAGCATTGAGAGGTGTCAAATGACCATCACCTTGTAATGCCATGCACCAGCAGATTCCCAAAGGAATGCTACTGTGAACAGCTTTTAGAGTTCAGATTACAAAATATAGTGAACACTCTGTTTATTCCATTGCAAATCAAGAGAAATATTCAAAACATTATAATATTCACAACATTACATCTTATTACAGAAAATGGCCACACAGTTTTCACTATAGTGGCCACAGTATTCAGAACAAGGAACAATAGAATACTCAAACTTCCACTCATGGGGCAACTCAATCATTAGTCATTCAATCAATTCACAATAGAATACTTAAACTCCCACTCATGGGGCAACCATTAACTTAATCAGTCACTAATATAGATTTACAATTACTAAATATCTTGATCACAAATACGGTCATTAGAAAACCACACAAACCCTTCACCCCTCG